>CAJQZJ010016246.1:2219512-2246533 GCA_907164525.1 Lophiomys imhausi | reverse complement strand
GAAGAAGAAGAAGAAGAAGAAGAAGAAGAAGAAGAAGAAGAAGAAGAGGAGGAAGAGGAAGAGGAAGAGGAAGAACAACAACACCAGGAGACATGATGAATCATGGCTGAGATTTCTCTACAAAGCCAGTAACATACATATAAAAGATGGTGTGAGAGTTGTTTGAAAGTTATAATAAAACCAAGAAGATATTAGAGCCAAGGATAAGAGGCCAGGCAATCCGCTGCCTCACTCACAGCCCCCTACATGTAGCAGCCAACTTCCATTCATGGTGTCAGTGTGGCCAGACATGGTGTTTACTATCTCTTAGACAGGGACACCTGCAGGGGAAGACTTCCTTCCTGTGCTGTGTGTAGACAGATGCACCTTTGCAGTGTGCTCCTACCTTGGGAAACAAATAAATATTCTGTCTAGAAATGTTTTCAGTTTTATTTCCTTAATTATTTTGAAGGATTAACTTTCCTTCAAAAAGAAAATCTAATTTTGAGGGAGGATTAACTGTGAAGAGTTAACTTTCAATTCTTCAGCCAACTTTACACATATGACTCTAGGGGAAGTACTGTGCAGCCTTGGTAAATGAGAAAATACTTGTGTCGGCATTTTGGTGGCAAGGAGTTGGCAGCATCTCCACTTGGGGAACATACAGGAAGGATCGGTGGGAGTTACTGTGGTTGACAGCAGCAGAACCTTACATAGTCACTCCCAAAATAAGATCCTTGCTGGTGAGAATGAACAGTTTCCAGGTTTATCTTCTGGTTGGGTTTGTTATAAGTAGCATTTCATGATTTAATGTGTTGAAAAGCAAGTGGCATGGGAATGTGAATGTGAGTGTGTGTGTGTGTGTGTGTGTGTGTGTGTGTTTCATGATCTGCACCTCAGCTAACAAAGAATAATTAGTACCTCAGGCTGCCTAAATCAGCTCTATGTGGGCACCAGAGGGCGCCAGGCTGTAGGTTCTTTAACTGTGTATTAGCTCATTATTTTAAAAATGAATTTGGGGATTATGGCTGCTAGCATTCTGGGCTTACTAGAATTTTTTTACGTTTCAGTTTGTGAACAAGAGGTTCAGAGCCTGTACTGATGGTCTCTTTTCTCCTCAGTGGCTGTACTAAAAGAGTCCTCCCTCCCACACTCCAACTTTCAGGGAGAGTGCATTATACAACTCTCCCAGAGGCTGTATAATGCACAGCTTGGATGCCTTTGCTCCCCTTATGATTTAAAATCTTTCTTCTTTCTTGTAACCTGTTGAAAAGCGATTTCCTAAGAGCTACTTATATTAGAATGTTAGCGGCCATTTCACTGGAGGAATAATGCAGAATGATGTATAAATGGTTGGGTTGCTGGCAGAACCTCAGCTCTTAGTGACAAAGCAGTGAAGAAAAACTTAAGATTTACATCTACAGCAGCCCAGGGTGGCACATGTCTGTAATCCTGGCATTGGAGGTAGGCAGGAGAATCACTGTGAGTTTGAGACCAGCCTGATCCACAAAAGGGATCTAGAAGAATGTCCTAAAAAAATACAACCAGGGCCTGGTAGATGGCTGAGGGATTAAGAGTGTGTATGCTGAGCCTGATGACTGGAGTGTGGTCCTCAGGGTGGGAGGAGAGAACTATCTCCTACAAATTGTACTGTGATTTCCAAATATGTGGTATGCCATGCACACTCATGCACAAGTTCCCATGCACACATGCACACACACACACACACACACACACACACACACACACACACAATATCAATAAATTTAAAAACCTAAATCAAAACAGAACATCTTACTTTTCATTTACTTTGGCCCTCAAACTCTACCAGTGTTTTTGTGTCTGTACAGATAGCAAGAACATCTGCCACTGGATGTGCTGAACATTCTTTATCCAAAGTTGACTTTCCTTGTATTCATGAGGGTATTAAAAAGTAAGGCTGTTCATTATGAGCTTATAATTAACAGCAAAATTTCTTTGGAGCTTTGACTTGAACTCTGTGCAGTGTGAAACAAAGGCACAAGGGAGATGCGCGCATGCGGTCATGCTGTAACCGATGCCCTGCGACTTGAGAACACTGTTTGTCCTTGTAGCTAATGCAGAATAATACACACCACAGGTGCTGCAGACAGTCAGGTCAGCTCCTTTGTTGAAACTACAGCTTGGATCAT
Source organism: Lophiomys imhausi (assembly GCA_907164525.1). Lineage (NCBI taxonomy): Eukaryota > Metazoa > Chordata > Mammalia > Rodentia > Muridae > Lophiomys > Lophiomys imhausi. The sequence goes on along the minus strand of CAJQZJ010016246.1, from coordinate 2,244,383 downwards.
CATTCTTTCAGATGATCCTTTATTTTTTACCAATACCTCTCCTGCTTAATATCTATTGTGAGGTTAAGAGGAATCTTTTCTTTCTTGGGCAAGACTACTCGTCCCACTGTTCATAAGACAGAGGGTGCTGTAGGGAAGTGACTTGCAGCTGCTAGGACACAGTGGCAAAGGGGAGCTGGAGGACACTCCTTCAAAGCCTGTTGCAGGGGCATCTATGATGAGCAGGCATGTGTCAAGTGAGGAAGGTAACCTTATCTGTGAGAGGTTGACTGAGAGGATAGCTTAGAGGGGAGGCAGAGGTACAAGGCCGGGTAAATACTGGAAATAGAATTTGTATGATATGATCTTTAGGACATAATGTCAGGGCTGTTGATCAGTATAGGAGTCCCTGAGTCTAAAATCTCTAGGTTTAAAATCCTAGAGGACAGGATGGATTGGGAGCATGTGCAGGCATGTGTCAAGTGAGGAAGGCAACCTCATCTGTGAGAGGTGTGCAGCATGTCTTTGTGCCCACCCTCTGAAGTCTCTTTCTTTAACTCTTTCTATTTCGGTTTTTTCAGCATGGCCACAAGAAAGTGTTCCAGGCTTCCTGTACCAAAATTCCTTATCTGTCAGGGTTGTTAATAATCTCTTAACTTGTGAACCACCACCTGAATGATAGTCAAGAAAGGTGAACACTAGTGGCAGGTTTCTTGATGGGAGAGTGATATAAACTCATTTGCATATTAGTTATGCTCATTGGAAGCCATGTCTTCACCCTGACTGTGCTGTAAAGAATTAATAACTGTCCCTTGCAATCTCATTACAATGGAATAGAGACCTACATCTTTCAGCCTGGAAGGAAAGTGTGCCCTTTATTATCTCATCCGACATTTATACACTCCATCAAATTATCCAGCCACTGTTGATTAAGTGTGTTCTAGGGGTGTCTTCGGCTGGACCTTCTACTACATCACACAGACTTTACTCTTGAGAGATCTGCCAAGCTGTGCCTCCAGCCCGTTGCGTGCTGCCTGCCAGTTCAATGCCCTTGGATGCTTTCTGACCTCTGCATAGCATATAGAGAATTGCAGGTAGTCTTTTGCATGCGGGAGGGACCTCATTAATAAGGTTTACAGTCACCAAATTTAGATGTTAACAATGAGCTGGGGAAGAATAAATTGTGGACCTATTTCTTGTTTCAAATGCACGATCTTATGCCTGAGGACGAAGGATGTGAGACTTTGGTCTAGGCAGGGGCGTGATTCTTGCCTACTGGGCAGCTACAAACTAAAAACAGCAGAGGATGGCATGAAGCTAGGCAAGACCCTACCTCTCTTATGGAGCTGAGGCCAAGTTCACAAAGGCAGAAAGAGGTGCTAAGATGGTTAGGAACAGAGAGTGCTCATCTGGGATTAGAGAGGGCACAAAGAAGGACTGCCCGGTGGCATAGGAAGCCAGATAAAAGACAGGTGGGAAGGACAGAACTTTGGGTGAGAGGGCAGCTTCCGCCACTCTCCAGACTCTCCCTTAGCCTCTCACCCATCCACTGAGTAGTGGTCTGTGGCTAACCTTCTGCTTGGGTCACTCTAGTGATAGTGAGTTAGAGGCTCCTTTGACCAAGTGCCACTCAAAGACTTTGGGAGCCTTATGATTGCAACTGCCCCTGTGCAATGGACTTTATGTAGCCACCATATGCACACTGTGTTGGGAAAGTGAGCCTCCTTAGTGGCTGCTGGTCCATGCACCCCACTGTCTGCATGGCTGCAGCCTTCATTCAGCCCTGGATTTCTTGCTCAGGGAAGGCATCGGCCTGCAGTTGTCCTGTTGCTCTATCTCAGTACCCCCATCCTAAAGAAAACTAAACAGTTAAGGCACCCTGTGAGTCAGTAAGAATGCCTGATCTTGACAGCAAGGGCAGTCTGTTGGGCAAGCCAGACAAGACCATAGAGTTGATGACTGTCACTAACTCAGGGAGCTTTTCTTTCCTGTCATCTACAAGTCCTTACTTCAGCTCTTCTCTACTTCAAGAATTCCAACCATTCTAGGCAGGAAAACCACTTCAACTCTTAAGTGACAAAAAACTGTGCAGACTGGGAGAGGGACCAATGTCCAAAGGGTACTGCCCTTTTCTCCCTTACACAAAGCATTCATCTAATTGGCTGTTTACTGTGGGGCAGGGCTGGCCACTTGCCTCTATCTTATAGAGCAGGAATGTGGCTTTTGGCAGCTTATTTGTCATGACCAATCCATTGTGAGAGAATTTGTAGAATTTCTATGTTTTGTTGTTTCAGATATAAGGCTCAGCCCATATACTGAGTCAAAGTCTAAATGGGCTCAGGTAACATACAGCAGTAGCTTTTGTCTCAAAGAGATTGGAGGAACAATAAAACATAGTCACTACTAAATTATGCTATGGACTGAAGAAGATTTTTGCCATTAATTGGATCTAGGCCCTCTGACCTTTCCACAGGAAGCAAACTAAAGGTATAATAATTTTCAAAAAGATGAGCTTTCTTTACTTCCAGTAATTTTTAAGAGCACTGAAATAATTTCTGAACCCTGAGAGAACTCTGACCTGAGTGTTGTTGAGATAAATAGGGCACTGATTTCCAAGATCACTCCTTTCTTCACTTCTCACCCTGCACAGTGAAGCTCACATAGGCAGGGAACTGAACGACCACTCACTTCTATCAACAAAAAGTCTAACCGAGCAAATGTCTGTATCTACTGATAATGTTTTAAAATTTCCTGAAAACACAGTCACACAAAAGTAACATGCATACCCATTGGTGCACTGCATGTGGACAGTGATGTTTCCTCTTAAGAGATCTGCAAAATCCTAAGGCTACTTAATGGAAGGAAGGAGGGGTCCCAAGGTTTTCCATGTCGCCTGGCTTGGTGAGAAAGGAGATCACATAGCTCTGGGTTTTTGCAATGAGTTCTGTGTAGTTTTGCTGTTTGAGTTCTGCTATTTTACATGCCCTTTGCTCCACATACTGTCTGAGTCACTGTTGGTCTAACTCACCCCACTGAACACTGTCAGCTGGCTCAAGGTTTTTACCATTTTCTGACTGGTGTTTATTGACTGATAGGACTGAGGAAGGGCAGTGAGCTGGTTCACACTGTCAGTAACACTATAAAAATACCGTGGCACATCACTACAGTTAGCAGTATGAGACCACCAGTGGCAGGTCTATGTATGGCCCACAGTGGACATCTGGTGGTGGCGACATACAAGTCAGGAGCCTTTCGGTGTGTCGTGTGGTGTTGCAGCAGGTTTAGTCATCAGTCAATTATCTCTTTGTATTATAAACTTAAATGAACTACCAACTAATTCAACCTTTAAATGGAAGCCTGGAGAAAGCTGCACAGATCTCTCATTTAAGGGAAGTTATGGGAAAGCCATTAACCAATCATTTTGTTCTGCAATTATTATGATATACAAAAATCTGTCTTCTCACACACACTTCTATACATTCGTTTCTATAAAATGATTAAAAAACATAGATGCCTCTTTTCATGTGCCTTCTTTGTACAGCTGTGGAAAGATAATTAACTACATCCATGAAGTAGTTTAAAGTAAAGACATGCGATAAGCAATTATTCACCGTCTGTCTGACTGTCAAGGGTTGTTTGTAAGTGAGGTCAGTAAGATGTTGACTACATGGCTGAGTGCTTTGTTTGAAATAAGTATGTGTGATCTTTGAATGAAGTTATTAATGATGTGACAGAAATCTTGAAAACCACTCATTCCAGTGGCGAACTCTTAACAAAAGCCTGGTAATAATAACAAGTCAGTTGCAGAGACACAGGCATTGCACACACAATGCCATGCCACCCTCTGACCCGTGTGTGTGTGTGTGTGTGTGTGTGTGTGTGTGTGTGTGTGTGTATACCTTTGCATCTATGAACACTTACTTGCTCCTGTAGGTACATTTGAAGGCCAGAAGTTGATGTCAGGTGTCTTCCTCAGTTGCTTCTCTACCATATTTTTTGAGGTAGAGGCTCTCACTGACCTGGAGCTTCCTGTTTCAGTTAGATTGGCTGGCCACATAGCCCCTGGAACTTTCTGTCTCCACTCCTAGTACTGGGGTTGCAGGTGTGTGTGTGGTTGCTTGTGTCTGGCTTCTATGTAGGTGCCAGAGATCTGAACACAAGTTTGCAGGCTTGCTCAGTAGGCAGTTTGCTCACCAAGTCACATTGCTAGCCCCACCTGGGGATTTTTGCTTCAATAATACTGAGTAAGACAATCCATAATGCTGTTTGCCCAAGACCTTGTCACAGTACTATGTGGCATAGCTGATAGTTACTCTGATGCAGGTGACATGCTTTCTCTCATTTTCATTCCATCAGGGTGGATGGTAATTACTTAAAGAATTCATTGCAGGTAGTGCCTTAGCCCACCACTCTAACTGCACAAGGACCCACTAGAGAGGACGTCTGGTCCAGAGGGCATGTGAGCTGGACTGTCCACAGTGATAGAGGGAGGCTGGGCGTGGAGCAGATGCTTTGTCTTGAGGTTCTCACATCCCTGAGTCACTTGGGGGTTAAGCTGGACTGTCCACAGTGATAGAGGGAGGCTGGGCGTGGAGCAGATGCTTTGTCTTGAGGTTCTCACGTCCCTGAGTCACTTGGGTAGACTGCATCTAGGACCCATTTCTTCAGATAAAGGAAGGGCCAGACCCAGTGTGACCCCTGCATCCCACTAGCAAAGCTGAGGAGATTGTTGTGATGTGAAAAGTGGAGAGACAGTGTCAGGATGAGTCTGTCTGGTCCTGGAGACTGACCTTTCTGTTTTCTTTGGCCCATGGCGCCAACTGAGAAGGGATGTTCCTGTATTCCTCTGTAATCAGATTTTTCAGGTAACAGGAGCTGTGGCCTCTTTTTTTTTTTTTTTTTTTTTTGTTTTTTCGAGACAGGGTTTCTCTGTTTAACAGCTCTGGCTGTCCTGGACTTGCTTTGTAGACCAGGCTGGCCTCGAACTCGCAAAGATCCGCCTGCCTCTGCCTCCCAAGTGCTGGGATTAAAGGCGTGCGCCACCACCGCCCGGCTGCTGTGGCCTCTTTTAAAATAACTTGAAAGACATGATTTTTTTAGCAGAAAACTTCAACAAACTTCTGCTTTTTTAAAGCTTAGGTGGAGGGACCACTTAGTATCTTAATGAAGCCTGATTGGTCTCAGAGCCTTAGGTAAGGGGGGTCCGCTTTCTAGTTCTGAATTTGTTTGGCTTCCCAGGTGTTTGCTTGTGTTCCTCAGAACTCATGAGCTCATTTTTAATTTCTATCCACTTAGAAGGAAGGCAGAATCCAACCTCCCCGTATTTCTCCTGATACCCAGAAATGACTCACTTCTGGCCAAAATGCTTTCTCTGTCTCTGTCTTCTCTCTCTCTGTCTATCTCTCTCTGTCTCCTCTGTCTCTGTCTGTTTGGCTGCCTGTCTCTGTCTGTCTCTCTGTCTCTGTCTCTGTCTCTCTCTCTCTCTCTCTCTCTCTCTCTCTCTCTCTCTCTCTCTCTGTTTCTCTGTCTCTGTGCACTGTGCTCCTTGAAGCTACACACAGTTTCCCTGTGTCTGTGACAGCTGTACCTGTATGCGTAGTGTGCGTGTTTCATTGTCCCTAAGATCTGGATGCTTTTCCAAGGCCAGGAGGAAAGGGGCTGGCCCGGATCCTTCACCATGCTGGGTTTCAGACTGTTAGCATTACAAAAACAACAATCTTGGTTTGAAGGGAGATAATCAGAGCTTATTCTGATTAAAAGGAAGCAAAGTATTTTAAGTGGCTGGTGGGTGAGGGGAAGCTATGTAGTGGAGGCATCTGATAGGTAGGAACTTAGCTAGTGTTGACAGCTGAGTTTAGAGAAAATGCTGGGAGCAAAGAATGTTATTCTCTTCCAAAACATCCAGCTATTTGTTTAAATATTACGGGCATTTTTCAAGAGGAGTTCTCAAACCTGTTTGGATCTTCAAACACGCAGTTTTTCAGTTCATGTTTTTGAAGCCTTGTGAAATCTCAGTAGCAGTGGTAGCTGGGTATTTTATTAAAAAGTATCCTATGAGTAAAACGTGATAGTACTGCTCTTCCCAATTTTGTCAGCTTGGCTTTAATCTGCTTCTGTTAAAGCTCTTTATTATTCATCCATATTTTTGCTTGTGAACCTTCGAACTAATGTTCATGAGGTAGTAATTTATAGAGAGCATGGTAAACCAGCCACCCCCAGTTCATTAGGATATCCCATGCTCTCTACACACCTGTCGTATGGATCTACTTTTAATGATGTCATATACACATAAAGGAAAAACAAAAATATTTAGAGAATGGTTTTCCTCCCCTTCTGAGTGTAATAAGCTTGACACATTCATTTATTTGCTCATTCACTCACTCACTCACTCACTCACTCAACTCAGTAGATATTGGAGGAAGGGTCCACATTCCATGCCAGATAAGATTTTGGTGTCTTCTGTTACATTAAATGTAGAAAGGCCAAACTTAGCTTATAGAGTTGTCTTTCTCTTATGACAAGACTGCAATAGATAAGCAAATCAGCATATTACCCACAAGTTAGTCAGAGAAAGAGGTCAGTGTCTTGAGAGATACCTTGCAGTAGGTATGTGAGTAGGATGGAGGCCTAAGAATGACCTGGATTTCACCAGGCAATGGCTGAGGATGTCCATGACTGCAAGGATATGTGCTACCAAAGAAGGCTGAAGGGAGGGGCCTGGGTCCAGCGGGATTGATGAACTAACAGAGGATCAGGAACTCCAGACAGTTCCCTATACCTGGAGTTAGCAGGAAGAGAGAGACAAAGCTGTAAGGAGATGGGAGCATTTGTGTGCCTCACTGGGGAGGGGATGGTCACACTTATCATCGAAAAGCATTGCTCTGGTTTCCCTTGCTTGGGTCCACACGGGGGAGGGGATGGTCAGACTTATCATCATCGAAAAGCATTGCTCTGGTTTCTCTTGTTTTGATTTTGGCAAAATATGCACAGCATAGCGCAGTTCAGTGGCATTAGGATGTTTGCCCAGTTGGGTAGCCACCATATTGCCCATCTCCAGATGCTCTCACATTCCCAAACTCAAGCTCTGTTCCCATGCCCCTGATGCTATCTTCTACTTTTCATGAATCACTTCAAGTGTCTAACAGAGGTGGATTCATGTAATATTTGCCTTTTGCAATTGGCTTATTTCACTGAGCATAATGTCCTCAACATTCTTGTATGTTGTAGCATATGAACAAATGTCTCTATTTCCAGGGATGGAGAATATTGTATAAACTGATCACCTTGGATGGCTAAATGGCTTCTACCTCTGGCCTGTCATGAGTATTTCTACAGCATCAGTTGAAGTCCCTTCTTTTCTCTTAGAGACTAGGATGCCAGGTCCAGTCCCAAATGACAAGGGGCAGGGCTCAAGAGTGATGTTGTCCATGTATGTTTTGAAAATGAGGCTGTATGTTTTCTTTTTAGATACTGGAGACAGAAGGAGAAGGGACAAGAAGGAGTTCAGCGTGTCTAGTGTGAGCCACTGACTGGAAGGGGTTTCCTAGGTGGAGATGGGTGTAGGAGATGCAGGTAGGGACAGAAAGCCCTTGAGCTAGGCTTGGACCTCTGAAGTCTGAGATGCTCCCTAGATGTCCAGGTTGGGGGTCAGCTAGTGGGCACATGAGGCCGAGCCTCAAGGAGTTTCTAGATGTAAATACAAGCAAACATGTGACAAGTGATCTTCACTCAGATATAAGATAAGAAGGCAGCTTTCTATCTTAGGAACACTGGCACAGGTCCTGGCCTTCAGATACAGCTACTTACCTATCCAGTAAGTGCCTGGGAAAAGAAGCAGTGCAGGAAGGAAAGACATGTTGCTTAGCAGCAGTTTTACAAAGAAGCTCTTCTACCCCACTCCACCGTGCTCTCAGTACTTTATGATTTTTTATCTGTCTCTCGAGTCTGTTCTTTGACTCTCTGTCCATTTCTTCCTGCAGCAGGCATGTTGATTTTGAGAGGCAGGATCTCTCACTCATGACATCCTTAGCAATTTGTTTTCCGGTCACAATGATGTTCAGCCAAAAACTCCAGGCCAGCCAGGAGCTATGACATGATTATTCACGTGCTTCAGCTTAAGACCATTGAATAAAATCTCGTTCCTGTCAAGACTTCAGTTATATATGGTGTAATAGGAGGCCTCCAGGCATTTCTCATACGAGAGTGGCAGAACACCATCAACCAACATAGTGTCTGCAGCATGAATCCCTCTTATGGCTGGAGTAATCTCCCAGCCCCAAGAAGTGGCCTCTGCCTCTACTCAGTGGCCAGTACAGCTTTTCCTTGTTTTGTGTTTAAATAGTGTATGTATGTGTGTGTGTGTGTGGGGGGGGGGTAGGTGGGTGGGTGTGTGCATGCGCTCACCTGAGTGGTATCCAAAGAAACCAGAAGGGGGACATCAGATTTCCTAGACCTGGAGTTGCAAGCTACCCAATGTGTGTGCTGAGAAAGTGTAGTGTGCTGGCTAGTTTTAGGTCAACTTAGCATAAGCTACAGAATTCTCTTAGAAAATGTCCCCAACGGATTAGCCTGTGAAAAAGCCTTTGGTGCATTTTCTTAATTGATGATTGACATGGAAGGGTCCAGCCCACTGTGGGCGGAGACATCCCTGGGTTGTTGGGCCTGGGTGCTATAAGAAAGCAACTTGAGCAAACCATGAGGAGCAAGCCAGTAAGCAGCACTCCTTTATGGCCTCTGCATCAGCTCCTGCCTCTGGGCTCTTATATGGAGTTTCTATCCTGACTTCCCTGGATGATGTACTATAAACTGTAAGATAAAATAAATCATTTCCTTCCCTAGTTTCTTATGGTCATGGTATTTTAATAACAGTAAGATAAACTCTAGCCAAGGCAAGCTGTGAGTATTCTTAAGGACTGAGCTGTCTCCACAGCCCCTCTTTTTCCTGTTTTAGATGACATCAGAACCACCACTAAGTCTGACCTGCTTTAGCTACACTGCCCGCTATCTAGCCTTCCCTCTTTCAAGGGGCAGTCCAGGATCAGCCGTGTGTGGGACCTCATTTTACCACTGTAACCTGTGCTCATGCTTCCTTTCTAGGGCCAGCATTAAGTCACCTAGACACAGAATCTCATGAGTTTGTGGGAATGTCTCGTTTGCCAGCTCAGATGACCAGGACATCTGTGGCGAGGTGAAGTTCCTAATGTGTTTGGTCACCCATTCATTTTCTAGCCCAGGAGTGGGTAGACAAGAAGGAGCATCTGTGGCAAGGATATAGGTGTGCATTTTGTGCATCTTATATACTGCAGAGTCTCAAGTGCTTGGTTTGTTCTAAGAGAGTCGGATAGGCTGGGTAATGCAGCCTGTCATTTTGGACACTGTGGTCTATCTTGGTGCAAATAGTGCTAACTGATGCCAGGATGGGTGCTCAAATGTAAAGATGGAGCACCTGTTGGTTTCCCACACGGTTATGCTCTCATGTGGCAATCCAGCTATGGACTAGTGCCAGGGCTTTGGAGCTGTTCGTTACGGACTGTATGCTAAATGCAGGAGAGCTCTGCCCCTACTCCCTGCCCACGTGTGAGTTTTCCCCAGGGTGAAATGTTTACAGACGAGAGACATTGGTATGTTGGAGAAGTTTGTTTCTAGTTGGCTCGAGCACTAGTGAGCAATGTCTGAGAAGCACGGGCACAGTCTGGTGCTCTGGAACAAAGGTGAAGGCTTCTAGATATCTGGAAGAGAACGGTGGGGTGCAAGTGCAGAGTCCAGGATCTCTTCATAGTGCACTGAAGGTACCTACTGTCCTGGGCCTTGCTGTGGCCTTGTGGGGTGGTGTCCCAGGCCTCTCCAGGAGTCATGGTCTTATTTCTTCAGCTCTACCCACCATGCTAGGCCTTGCTAGACCCTGTGAGGTGGCATCCTAGGTCCCAGGGATGAAGGATGCTCTGCATTATTAGAAAGTGCATTAGCAGATGACTTTTGTTAGCCCTGTTTGCCAAGGGGACAGACATGCCTAGAGCATATCTCTTCTTTGCAGAGATGGCGTCCAAACTGGTAGAGCAGGTGTCCAGAGCCTGGCATTGTACTCACGAGGGAGAACTCTAGAGAGCTAGCCAGACATCTGAGCGCATGGAGACTGGGGCCTGCTTATTTCTTGTCTCTCCTTAGGCTTTGATCCTAAGGCTTCCTGCACATGTCCCACATGCAATCTTTATCTCAGAATTTGCTTCCCATATGGCTCATTCAGACAGCCCCAAAGGCATCTCCTGACCACTGATCTACTGACCGCACCTTTGTGTTTGACAGCATGTGTTTGATAAACCTCCACCTTGTCCCGCCAATCTATTTTCCGCCAAGAATAGTCACAGGAGTAGGTAAATTGTACTAACTTGTAATCCAGTCTAGGTGTGGCAGTTGGTCTAAATTAAGTAAACCAGACTCTGCTCGGTATGCTCACAGTGCTTGAACACATTCACATGGTGCTGTCAGTGGTCAGTCTTCAAGACGAAGTAGGACAGTACTGTCTACAGCACACGCTTTACACTTGCAGACAGTATCAGTCAAACTGGCTCTCTCTGGGTCAGAATGCTGCAAGAGGCCCTGAGGGTTGTGCTAACCTGCCACAGGACTGGCACCACACACTATGGCATTTATTCTCCAAGTTTTAGTTTAGGGTTGTTAGTTTTACTTATTTGATCTGATAGCAATCCACTAGGGGAAAGAAAATGACAGCAGAGTTGTGTGGGCAGATTGCACTGCAATCTCCTTGAAGGTAGAACATGGGTTTTAAAGGATACTTTTATAAACCTTTGTGTTTCCTAACACCCTGTCTGGTTGATAACAGGCATCCTGCACACACCCTCAAAGAATAAAGGAAGTTGTGAGGTTGAGCTGGTCTAGACTCTGAGTTTCAAGCTTGAGTTGGGTAGGCAGAAATGCCTTAAGTGGTTACCAAGGCAAGGTAGGCTTCTGCAAGAATCTCTTTCAAGACTTCTGGTCTCCTGGGAATTCTATACCAGAGCAGTAACCTAGCAGGGATCAGATTCCAAGGTAGAAGTCATCTTCCAAGGGTGAATAGAGTTCTCAAAGTTTTATTTAGTAACCTCCCTTTACAAAGCTATTTTTTTTTTCTCTAAGTGAGAAACAAAACCAGAATTTTACCTGGAGTTAAACCTAAGCAAACAGTGGTGTGCACAATGGATTAGGGCAGCTGAAACCTGAGCAGGCCCCACCCTTAGCAAAGGGCCAAGCAGCCAAGTTTGCCTTTGATGCCCTCACCCCTCGCTGGCTCCACCTGCACCATGATCACTCTCCCCAGTTGTCTCCATGAACTTCAAAGCTGGGACTCCACCCACAGACCAGCTCCACCTAGCCAGAGATGCAGGCAGAGCCTTTCAAGGAGCCAAATTAGCAGCTTCGAGAATCAGCGGCAGTTTCTTCTTGCTGCTAGCTGACTTTGAACTCTCTATCACAGTTTTCTTTCTGTGTCATTGGCTTTGAACTTCAATGCTTTGGTTCCCGAATTGTCTCGTCATAACTGCACCGACACCTGCCAGACAACCACTGGAATTCCAGTCTCTTCCTTGCTTGGGCAATGCTGCAGTCCTTGCCCCTGCCCAAGAGAAACACATGTTCTTCCTATCTTTGAGTTATCTCACTAATACTAGGCTGCTGGGAGCTGGAGAGAGAGCTCAGAGGTGAAGATCATAGGATCCAGGCTCAGCTCCCAGCACCCACACGGTAGCTCACAACTGTCTGTAACTCCAGTTGTAGGAGATTTGTTGCCTTCTTCTGGCCTTCAGTTGCATAAGGTACATATAGTGCTCATACATTCAACAAAACACTCACATGCATGAAATAATTAGTAAATAAATAAATAAATAAAAATTAGGCTGCTAAAGGCTGGAAATGCCCTGAGTTAAACCCACAGTACTACCAAAATAAGTGAGAAAGAGAGAAGGAAAGACAAGAAAAGGGAAAAGGGGGGGGGGAAGAGGGGAGAGAGAGAGAGAGAGAGAGAGAGAGAGAGAGAGAGAGAGAACCTTCAGGGATTATTTTGGGACTGGAAATGTAGCTCAAAACAAATCCCACAAAAACAAAACAAGTGTACAAGGACAGCAATAGGAAAAGATAGGGGGAAAAGCCAGACACATCCCTTGGGCTTGGCTGGGATTGGAGCATTTCCCAGGTCACCGAGGGAGAAATAGCCCCCCACCTTTCTAGAACCCCTGAGGACCTGCCACCTCACCATGTTTTCCTTTTTACAGTAGCCTGATAATCATGTGAAAGGGAACTCATTAAGCTGGCAACTGCTTTGAGTAAATGAGTTCCTAGGGCCTGTTTTCGTGGGGATTTAGGAAGAAAATCATTCTGGCACTTTGATGTTCTTTCCACAGGACACAAGCACTGCCACTCACTCAGCGTGACTTACTTGCTAAGCCAGAGCCAAGTATATATGGGTTTTGCACACACACCTGAGCATTTCACTAAGCATGGAAAACACAGTCTCCACTTGTTTGTGAGATAAAAATGAACACTTATCTAAACTATTCTTGTGGCATACAGAAATGTTTGAAAGCCAACATGGAACTCCCACACAGAGTTCTGGAGTTGGGCCTCTCATTGTCTCCTAGATGTGGACTGACAAACACAAAAGGAGTCTCTGCATGGGGTAGACAGGGTTCTCCAAGCTACTGTGACTTCCTGTTGATAGAATGTGGTGGAAAAAGGATGTCTTTGGGCATTATCTGGGGCTGTCCTGATTCCATGGCATTGGGTAGGTTAATTGTTCTTACTGAAAAATCCTTAACCCTTTCCAAATCTTCAAACAGTATCCCATTCTCAAGGGCTCAGCTCACATTTTCTTTAGTGAATGTATTCTGGAGATTCTCCCTCTGGTCCCCATGGTGGGTTTGTGCTGCGGTAAGGGATAGTAATGACAAGAATGACAATGACCGTGATGTTCTGAGCACCCAAGGTTCTGTCAGTATCTAGCTTAGCCCTTGCCAGGAAAGAGCTAGGTGGATGCATATCCTGTGGGGCCTAGCTTCAGGATGAGGAGGTGAGTCATTGGGCCTTGTTGAATAGATACTTTGCCTGTGGAGCAGGCTTGTGAGGACAGTTCAGGGATTCAAGAGGGACACAGGGATGGATGCATTGCCCAGAAAGAAAGTAGGGTGACTCGGGTCACAGTGCAAGGCCATGTAGAAGGGCCAGCAGATTTCAGCATTTGGAGATTTTTCTCCAAACTGTCGAGAACTGTGGAGAGCAGGATGTCAGGCTGGGGATGGGTGTGGTAGAGAGGAATTAAGTTACCCTAGTTGTGGGACAGGAACCTGAGATGGTGAGACAGACAGATCATTATATTAATAGCTTTCTGATTCTTCTGTTTCTTAATATTGTAATTTCAATCCTAATGACTTCAGCCACAGTCTCTTCCCCAGTAATTAAGAGGTCTTGAAAGTTCTGGGCCCTCAGATTAAAATCTCTGCAGCAGAGGCCTTCTTCACACATGGAGTCTCCTCCAAGCTCACCAAGCTAAACCCAGACCAGAGGCTCCTACAGGCCTGCAGTCGTGTTTCCTCTTAGCCTGGGGCTAATGATATGGCCCTGTGACAATCATTACAGAACATGCAGCCCTTTGGCTTCTTTGATTCTTCTTGTAGGGACATGGATGTGACCTTGTCTGAGATGTCCCTTCTCTCCAGTTGTTGCTACAGTCGGTTCTGTGACTGACTGTGCTCCCAAGGGGACTTTCCTCCCCCTTGACCCTGTACAGGGAGCTGGGCCTCCAGTGTCCCCACCCAAGTGTCTTTTCCTCTTCCTTGCTCTTCAGAGTCTGGCTGAGGTCACTGCTTCCCACACACACTTGTGTTTATGCTTCTCATACAGATCTGGGGTAGCTCCAACGGCCCACACTCCACCGTTCCTGAGCCCCATTCATGAAGTGACATCTCACTTCATGTAGGGACTGTAGCTCTGGGCTTGCGTTGTTGGCTCAGTGAAAACTTGACTTATACTGCACAGGGGCCTACTTAAAGGAAGGCTTCACTTTCTCTGTAAAATAGATGATAATTCGTAGCTTCATCTCCTCAGGGCAAAGATGTTAGTGGAGAAGATTGTGCTTCTGTTTAAGATGTATTGACCCCGTTCTCCTCCATGAAATCCACCTGCCATGGTGCTCGGCTTTGTTCTGCAGCTTATGTTGTCTGTGTTCTTCCTTAGAGTCACCTGCCTTTCTCTCCCCCTCATCCTGTTGTGCACTTCAGATTCAGAGCAGCAGCTCCCACCTCCTTTGCTGTTGATCCTTGGCCTCTTGTTTAGCTCTCTGTGCCTTTTGTGGCTCCACTCTCTAAACCCTCGCTGTTAACTGAGTCATGGCTTTGAAACATGGCACTCCATATCTATAAAAGCAGAGTGGACCAGTAGTTAGCTATTGAACAAACTACACAGTAGCTCATGGCCTTAACTCCTGAGGGCCTTGAAGACTTCCTAGGCTTGAGTTCTGATGTCTTTCTTGGCTATGGGTATAGAAAAGGGACTTCAGGCACGTTGAAGGCTGAGTGATAAAGGGAAGCTCTTGCTGTGACCTTGTCTAGCTGGAAGTGACATCTTTTGTCATTCTATGTGCTAGCAAAGCCCTTTTTCACCTAGAGTTTAGTGTCATGAAAGCTGGAGCATGTGCTTCCCCCAAGTGAGTCTATGACATCAGCTAGGGTTACTGGGGGAGTGCCCTTCTGCTGCCTGTTGAAGGAACACATTCTGTGCCCACATAACAGGCAGAAGCACCTGCAGTTGTCACCCACAAGGCCTGACGACTTTATTCCTTCACTTAAGACTCACTGTGTGAGTCTTCCCAAGGACCAGTGTATGGGTGACTAGTAGAACTGGACAGACAAGTACCATCTTTGCATTCTGAAATTCCCACTTCTCGCCTCAGCTTCAGCTACTTTGTGCTCCCTCTTCCCAGCTGGAAGGACTCCTTCCAGGATTGGCCTCATAGTCTTTCCACTGTGAGCCCTCATATCATGGTTTTGCCACCGTCACGCTCTGGTGGTTGTGAGAACAGTATATATTTCATTTTGATGCACATACAGGTAACACAGAAATCACAAAAGACTTACAGTTGCATTCTGTACCATGAAGGTGATGCCGTGGTTTCTAAAACCATATGCTACCATATACTTTCGTCTATTTTTCTTTTCTTTGTCTTTAAAATGTCTGTCTGTCTGCATGTATGTATGTATGTACTTATGGGTACATTTATGTTTATGTGTGAGTGTGGGCACATGTGTGCTGCTGCATCTGTGTGAAGTTGAGGACAAGCTCACCTTGCACCTTGTTGGAGGCAGCCTCTCTTCTTTGCTGTTCAGCAGGCTAGCTGGCCTTCCGGCTTCCAGGGATTCTTCTATTTGTGTCTCCAACCTTACCATGCAGAGCACTAGGACTCCACACATGCTGTGACACCTGGATTTACATGGTTCTGGAGGTTTGAGCTCAGGTCCTCATGGTCACCTGACAAATATCTAACCTACTGAGCCATCTCTCCAGCTCCTAGTTTCATGTTTCTTTGGGGAAAAGTTTATGGAGTTTTGTAAGCTGTTCCTACTTTTAGCATTTGAGGTGTCCTTGGCTTAAATGTTCTTGGGCAGCTTGGTTTCCCTAAATGGATTTTTAAGATATTGGGCTGAATCTTTAAGGGAGTTTCCAACACCAAATGTGGTTCACTCAATTACACAGCACTTTAATGTGACCAGAAGTATAGGAGATCAAAGCATGAACCTTTTTCCCCTCATGTTTATTTGATAATTGTGGGCCATTAAAAAGTTGGATTTGTTTTAAGCCTCTGAGCCCATAAACATCTCATCAGCCTTCTTCTTGCCTCCCTGTTGGTAACAGGAACAAGTGCCGCTGCTATCAGCCAATGACCTGCAAGCTTGAGAGTTTTTACTTATTCTCACCTCTGTCATTAGCTTGCTCTTTGCCTTTGGGAAAGTTTCTTAACCTTGCTGAGCCTCCATTTCCTCATCTGTAAAATGGAAATAATAGCTATGATCCACCCATGGGATCTGTGGGACTCATAAGATAATGCGTATAATGGTGTTTGGGAAAGGATTACAGTGAAGTCATGTCACATTTACATTTGACTTATGTAAATATGACCTTATGGGTCTGGGAGAGAAACAGAGTTTATATAGGGCCCAGGCCTGCTGCTAATCTCCGTCTCTCTGTTGGAGCCAGTTATGTGGCTACAGTTGTGGGTCTACTTGGCACCCATGTGGAGCAGCCTCTTGCTGGGCCAAGTGTACCAAATGAGGAATGAGTTTCTCAGCCTTACAGATTCTTTATATGCCCATGAACTGCCCCAGTTGCTCATGCACCTGTTGCAGGCTGCTGGCCCTTGTAGAGAGACTATAACCAGAAACCTGCCCCTTTCTTTGTGAGATTTATACTAAATACCTCGAACTCATGCTTTCAGAGCCATAGCAACTTTGGATTACTGAAGATTATTTTCAGAATTTCCAAAACGCTTTGTACAGTGGTTACCTCCCCAATGGAACTCAGTGTTTAGCGTGTGTGTAAAACACAGAGGATGCCTGCCCCTAGAGGCATTGCAGATGTGGCTGCTGTGTCACATGTGCATCAGTAGGAGGCAGAGAGGAGAGAGGCTGTGTCTACATTCAGTGTTCTGACTTGTGAACATCGGAATTAATAGTAGCCTAACATTAATAGAAAAAAAGCAAGCTGGATACCAACACCACTTTGGCGCCATCAGGTAGTCTGTGATGACTACCAGACCAGTACCAGGCAAGTACCAGATGGGCTTCTAGGACAGGAAACAAGCCAGAAACTAGAAGAACTCTGCCTGGCGCTGGATGTGGGGGTTGTGGAAACCCAGCCCTGGGGTGAGATCTGGTCCAGATGGGGTCACAAGAGCAGGAAAGCTGTCCCTGCCCCTCACATGCTGCAGCACTTGGCAAAGCAGGCCCTGTACCTTGCCTTGGTAGCACACTACAGCTGGTTCTGGATATGGGGGTTGTGGGTGAGCCGGCCATGAGGGAATGAGTGTGGGAGAGCCAGCCCTGCCTTCTGTCTGCTATGTGGTGGTGTTGGCTAGGGAGAGATGCCCTCCCCTCCCTTTTGCCCTGACCATCATTGGCTGACAGGAGATCTGGCCCAGATGGGGTCACAAGAGCAGGAGAGCTGTCCCTGCCCCTCAGGGCCTGCACCTTTCCATAGTAGAACTGGCCCTTCAAGTCGGGGTTGCAGGTCCAGAACCAGGACCAACATCTACCTCATGGATGAACTGCTGGAGTGCAAGAAGAGGCCAATTCCACAACCCAAACTACAGGATCTCCATGACACAGGACAGTTACACATATCTGAGAGGAGTTCCAGTGAGCTTCCAGTATTGACAAAGTAGCAGAAACCAGAGGCCTCATACCAGACCAAGGAGTCATTTTAATGAACATTTGCAAGCAAACTGTGTGGATGAAAGGGAATATTGTGGAACACAGAGAGAAACTGCAGCTTCCACAATGAGATTTTATTTTTTATGCTGGGACAGATTGCAAGTATGGAGGGTAGGTCTGAGGGAGGTGAGAGATGAGAGGGAACAGGGTGCATGATGTGAAATTCACATAATAAAATTTTTTCAATAAAAAAAAGAAAACCACAAAAAACCCACAGAGGGATAACTTTGGGTGCCACTACCTTATTTTCTGAGACAGTGTCTATCACTGAACCTATTCAGGAAAAACTGACTGACTAGTAAGTTCCAGGATCTCCCTGTACCCACATGTGCAGTGCTGGGATTACAAGTGACATACTACCACATCCAGCTTTTTGTGTGGGTGTTAAGAGTCAAACCCAGATGTGTGTGCTTGCAGGGAAGCTGTTTACTCACTGGACTATATCCCCAGTCTCCAGGTTTTTATTTAAACTAAAAAAAAAAAAAAAAAAAAAAATCAAGGAAACAACCCAGAGCTATTGAACTTCTTCATGCCTGTTTTTTGAAATGATAGTGTTTTTGTTGGTTTAGATATGGGAGGAACAGAAATATCTGGGGAATCCCAGGTTGCCAAACGTCTTTTTTTGGATGTTGAGTTAATCTCCAGGAGACAGAAACTTATAGAAGGGTACAACGGTCATTAGAGTTATTCCCTTGATAACAACATGAGATGTTGGAAAGCATAGAGCATTAAAGTAGGTGCTGCATTCAGGATCAGAGAGAAAAGAAAATGGGCACAGGGAGGGTATCACCTGGCAGGGGTCTGGAGTCACTTTGCTTCTTGTCTTGTGAACAAGGAGGGAAGAGGGCATGTTCTGCACACACATGACAAGTTCAACCAAGGACAAGAGTAGGGTGAATAAGGACACTGTGGAATTTTCACTCCGAGTGAATTAATGATAGACTTCCTAGAATCACAAGAAGTTGTAGAACTTAAAAAAATCTGCAGTGGCCTGAGTTGGAGTTCATCCTCGCCTTTAAAAGATGGTACCATCTGTTGTTCGGTACACAAATAACATAGCCCAAGCCATAAGGACAGACACAGCGTGCTGGGTGAGGGAAGGAGAAACCACTTGCATTCATGTGGTTTAAAGGCTACCAGCATTTTATCACAGCCTTGTGTCTGTGGGAAACACAAAATATGAAAAAGTGAGACACTTTTCAAATGACATGAGGTGATTCATTGTTACTAAGCAAGTCAGGAATAAATGCTAGTGACAGATTCTTAGGTCCTTAGAATCCTGAAAACCTGTCCCTTTGAGCAGAGAATCAGGGTACTGTGTCCCTCCAGGGAGGGACTTCAGTTGATTGAAGACCTCCTAACAAGGGATCTCTAAACAAAGGCCCATGCCAGAAATAGTCAAATGCATAGCTGGTTTTCAACTCCTCTGAGAGTTATACACAGATGACATCCACTATCTGCTTCAGGGTTTACACTGCCCTATTCAGAAAGCTCTCCCCCCACCCCACAGGAGAAGCCTATGTGGTCACCTCACTTTGGCATTTCTTTCCTAACTTTGGCATGGGGCTGTATATACTGAGGCACTGTATATACTCACACACTAGAAAAGGGTCACATCCACTATGTCCACCGAGCCAGAATGATTCAATGCCACAGTCATAAAGACTGATGATGTGAAAAGTGCCTAGAGTCGTACTCAAGGCCCAGCACAACATTTAACCTTTATTCCTGCTTCTTTCCTCCTTGCAGCATGGATGTGGACCCTGAGTGAAGAATTCTTTCCTCTCAAGGAGTTGGGGTGAGATTACAGCTGTCTGTCTACTTGTCTCTACTACAGGCTCACTTCTGACCTCAGCAGGGCATTCTACTCTCAAATCATGTGGCTCTCCTCCAGTCTACAGGAGGCCACTTGGTTGTTCTATGTGCTTCTCAGCAACTGCAGGTCTCTGGTCCTCCTCCTTCAAGTGACTATGGTGGTTCTTTTGTTGTGTTTATTCCTGTTGGGTAAGATAAAAGACGACTGCTGTGTGTGAACCTTCTATGACTCATGCAAGCTCAGTAACATTGGGATTTGATTTTGTATCTCTACTGAAGTTCTGATGGATGTTGTGCACAGAGTCAGACTTGGATGTGCTTACTGGGTGTTTGGATTTGGCGGTATCTTCCCAGATGTGTCAGTGGTGGATGCAGAATCCAGCTGCTTTAGGGAACCCGAACCCAAGTCTACACACAGCATGCCACTGAGTCTCTGTGAGAGATTTTAGGTGATTGGAAGTGTCTTCAGTCAGTGCTGGTATAATCTGTTCTTTGTACCATTTACAATGTGTGCACATCAAGTCCTTGCTGTCTCTTTTGTTTCAGCAGGAGGTCACAACCCTGTAAAGGTGCTTGTAATCTCTCAGATGAGCATAACAGGAATGAAAAAGCAGATAAATCATCAACTTCCATAGGGTTGGATACTGATCCAGCTGATGCTGATCCCTGCCCCCACCTCACGAAGTACCAACATAAGAAGAGGGACAGGACACAGCATTGGGTGGCCAGAATGGGCCTCCTGAGGATGTGACATAAAGATAAGATTTCAATGGCCAGAAGGACCCACACCTGTGAAACCAAGGCAGAAAGTGCCTAGCAGAAGAGCCAAGTTCAACTATCTTTATAGGAGCAAAAAAGAAATGAGAAGTGCAGGCATGCTTCACTATTGTATGCACAGGCCTCCTGAAAGAGTGATAACTCTCCAACCCAGCATTGTCAGAAGTAAAGTTGGGAGATGACTCAGTGAGGAAAACACTCACTGTGTAAGCGCAGGGCCCAGACTTAGTGCTCCTAGGACCCGCATAACTTCCAGGTGAGCATGGCAGCCTTCCTGTAATCCCAAAACTCAGGATATGGAGACAGTCAATCCCTGGAGAAAGCTGCTAGCTATACAAGTCAAATTGCTGAGCCATTGGTCCCAGTGAGAGTTCTGCTTTAACATACAAGCTAGAGAACAATTGAGGAAGACACCTGGTGTAAACCTCTGGCCTCTACACACGTGTGTACCCACCCTCACACAAGCACACATACACATGCAAAAAAAAAAAAAAAAGAAATAAACATCACAGCACAGGAGGGATTTATCCTTAGAAACCTCCCTATGTAGTGTACACATTCATAGACTAGAAAAAACACCAGGGGTCACAGAAAGAGCATCTATCCACTTATGGGGGAACCCCTGAGAAATCCAGGCTAAAAAGACATTTCCTTAGCTTTCTAAGGTCTGTACAGATAAAAAGGAAAAGTGAGCAGCAGATTATGGAGAAAAGGTAGGCTGTTTATGATTAGGATCAAGACAAGAGTGATTGACATCCCATGTACTCAACACATATCCTGATCAAAGGAATAAGATGATAAAAATAGATTAAAGGATATATGATGTAAGGGTGTGAAGGAATGACATAAAGCTGTCGTTAAAATAATGTGATTATATACACAGAAAACCTAACAGAACTAACAAAAATGTTAAAATAAGAGTCTAGTAGAATACTGGATTAAAAGTTAACCCATGTTTCTCAATACCATTAATAGAAGACAACTAGGTTACATAACATAAAGCACTATTCAGAATAGTAACATTTCTGTGTTAACTGATAAAGGATACAGAGGCCTTTATAAGAAAATGTAGAGGCTAGAGAGGTGGCTCAGCAGTGCATAGCACTTGCTGATCTTCCAGAGGACCCAAGTTTGGTTCCCAGCACCCACATGGCAGCTGATGACTGACAACCTCTAATTGCACCTCTGGAACTGATGCTCTCTTCTGGCCTCTGTGGATACACCACATGTGCATGGCATACCAGAAGACATACACACATAATAAAAGAAAGGAAGGGAGGAAAGAAGGAAGGAAGGAAGGAAGGAAGGAAAGAAAAAAAAGAAAGAAAGAAAAAAAGAAAGAAAGAAAGAAAGAAAGAAAGAAAGAAAGAAAGAGAAAAAAATCTCTTTTATGGAACATAAAAGAATTTTAATGAATGAAAAAATACACTAGGTTCATATATAGGACAATTTAACATTGTAAAGATGTTGATGTGTTCCAAATTAATCAATGACTTCAATGTAATGTTTTATTCTATTTATTTTATTTGAGACATAGTCTTACCAACTGGCTGGAACTTGCTTTGTAGATCAAGCTACCATTGAATTCAGAGACATCCCTGCCTCTGCCTCTTGAATGCTGGAATTAATATAATCTGAATGTACCTTCTAGTAAGTTTTTTTTTCTTCTGTGAACACAAGAAACTTATTTATTTATAAGAAAAAAGGCCCATATATTATCTGGACAATTATTTTTGAAAAAAAAAAAGACACATTAAAGGGGGGATATTTCCAAAGTACATATTAGCGGGCATTAGGAAGCAAAAATGAGCACAGAACCGAACCAAATCAAAACACACAACATTGGTGAGGGACTGATGAAAGATGGCCAGTGGGACAGGAAGAGAGCTCAGAAACAGACCCACAGTGTGTCCCTTGATACCTGATCAGACCAGCTCAATACCTGGGAGAAGAGCACACTGCTTAGGTAGAGGATAATATTGGCTCTACTTTTCATACCAGTTGTAGAGTTAAGCTATCTTGGAGGGATAGTTCAGCATTGAGAGCACTTCCTATTCTTTTTAGGAGATCTGGGTTTGATTCCCAGCCCACACTGGGAAGCTCACAATCATCCATAACTCCAGTTTCAGGGGTTCTGAGACACTCTCTGGAGGCAGTACGTGAACACGGGCACACACATGCATGCTGGCAAAATGTACACCTAAAATAAATAGATCTAAAAGTGTGTTCAAATACCTACCATATAAAAGCACCAGTGGAAATACTATAGAATGTTTTTGTGATCTTGAAGTTGAAAACTTTTTGGGGAGACCACAGCTGTCAGGTAGCAACTATTCAGAGGGATCTCATTCCAGTCTAGGCCATCTGCTCAGAGAAGGAACGTTAGAAAGCCTTCAAGTTGGCATAAAAGGAGGTAAGTAGGGCTGGGTGTGGTGGCACACAACTTTAAACCCAGCATTTGGGAGGCAGAAGCAGGTGGATCTCTGTGAGTTCGAGGCCAGCCTGGTCTATAAAGTGAGTTCCAGGACAGCCAGGGCTCTGTTACACAGAGAAACCCTGTCTCGAAACGCCCCCCCACCAAGAAAAAAGGTAGGTAGGAAGTTATCTGTAACACTTAAGTTAGAATATGTTAAAAACACATGCAAATGAACCAGAAAAACGAAAGAATTCAAATAGAAAAGCAGACAAATGATGTGTGTTAGGGATTTCTTAGGAGAGAAAACAAATGCTTACAAGGTCTTTTTGATGGTGATCCAGACTTAATGAGCAGGGGTTCCAGAGCTTCTCTGCCTAGGTTCCTTTTCATGGCTGATGTACACGTCCCAATTGCTGGAGTTTTCAGCTTCTCCTGCTACTGGGCTCTACCCACAGATCCAGGGAATAGCTTGACCCAGGACAAGCCTCCTTATAGTTCACATGAGGCCATAAGGCCCAGCCTGGCTGCCGTTTGGGACAACTGAATCTTTATCATTGACCATGTTGTTGGTTTGCTTATTTTCCTGCACAATCCTATCACCTCTATGTCCCATCTCACATCTGATGAAAACATCCCTGAACTGCTCAGAGTTCTCTAGAGATTATGAGGAATTGGCTCACAGGGCTGTGGAGGTCAACAAGTTCCACCATCTGTCATGGGCAAACTGAAGACTTAGGAAAGCCAGTGGTACAATTCTAGTCTGAGTCTGACAGCTTGAGAACCAGGGAGCCAACAGTGCAAATCGTAGACCAAGGCTGGAAGAAGACCCAGTGTTCCATTTTGGCATGCATTCTGAAGGCACTGGTCCCATTCATGAGTCTCTATCCTTGTGATCTTACTATGTTCCAAAGGTCCTACTTCTTAATAGTGTTCTCTTCTTGTCTGATTTCAATATAGAGATTTGGAAGGGATGAGCCCCATCCACAGGTTCATGAAGTTAAAGAGTTCTTCCTTCCTTTTGAGCCAAGAAGCCTAGAGGATACACCCTAACAAGGTATCCAGATAGGGAGTGGTGTGGGTGCTCAACAGGTCCATCCTAAGGAAGGTGTGCAGGGAAACACCAACCTGAACATGGGCTTGCTTCTTCCAATGGCTAACTGAGTCTAGAGTAGCAAATTACAAGTGGCAGCACGTGCTTCAGAGATAAGAGGGGAACAAGAATTGCATGACAGAAGTATTCCAAACGGCAGGATATATGGCTAAGTGGTTACAGTGTGCTTAGAATGAAGGATACATAACTAAATGTCTATCAAAATACTGGAATTGGGTGACCAGGTATAGAGCACAGAGATGTCTGTCATGCCACTTACCAGCTAGTGGGTCAGACATTCTTTTTGCAGTCTGTACTTGTATAGTAAAGGTAAATATTCACAGACATCATGTCATTTGTGTCCACATATCTCATAACATAATAACCCCACTCCAGGGTGTGCCCCAGAGAATGTCTAGTATGGGCTCATAGTTTCATGTTTATTCTGTTGAATGTAGTCAGAAGACACAGCTTCAAAGAAGGAGTGGCTAAGTCATATGTGGCCGGTGGATCTTGTAGAATGTGAGGAAGAAGTAAATGATGGGCCTAGGTGTCATTCAGCCCTGGAAGACAACAGTACCACACCTAGTTTATTACCATTTGTGTAAATTAATCCCTCCTCTCTTGAGGCATTGTCTACTGAATGCCTTCCTTAATTTTTTTCCCGAAACAGAATATATATTCACTTCATTTTTAAGCACACAACTTTCACTAATATGGTATTTTTCTTACCCAGTTTTAAAAACTAATTTTATGTTTAGGTTTCTAAATGTTAAAACAATGTTATGAACAAGAAAACTCATACCACAATCTAAATCCATCGCTGTCATCATAGTCCATGTGGCAGTCTGTTAAAGACAGGGTGTTGTTAGGAGTGTGTGTTAGGAGTTGTGCAGAACACAATTCCTCCTGAGATGGTGGATTGCTTAACATGAAGAAGCTTGTTTGAAATTTTTGAGTAAACACTTCTTGGAAATAATGGATTAGAGGTTCCTATTTAACATTTTCATAATTTTAAAAATGGGTAACATGATTAGTAGAGACAAAACATGAGAGAACACACACACACATACACATATACATATACATAAAATCTCACATTAAAATGAGTGTCTGTGTGGAAGATGGATTAGAGTAGAGTTTGGGATGAAGAATAGAGAGGAGAAAGGACTTGTTTGCTCATATTGATGGCAATAATCAGGAATCTCATTATTTATCCTTGAGTTTATAGAAAAAAGGAGCTGCCCTGTTGTCTCTACTACTGCTGCCTTTTCTACCACCACCATCACCTCCACCACCACCATCACCTCCACCATCACCATCACC
>CAJQZJ010016246.1:2183251-2219502 GCA_907164525.1 Lophiomys imhausi | reverse complement strand
ACCACCACCATCACCTCCACCATCACCATCACCACCACCATCACCTCTACCATCACCTCCACCACCACCATCACACCACCATCACCATCACCTCTACCATCACCTCCACCATCACCATCACCTCCACCACCATCACCTCCACCACCACCATCACTTCCACCATCGCTGCCTTCAGTGCTCTACTGCCACATCACATCTATTTCACCCAGTAGCTAGCGCTTCCAATCACCCCCACCACACTCCCACCACCACTATCTTCTTTTCCTCTACCACTGCTGTCTCCATTATCATCACCATCACCGTGACTGCTCCCATCACCACTATCAACACTGCTTCTACCACCCTACATCTACCACACTCCATAACTATCACCACCTCACCCATATCCATTGTCACTTCCATTGCCATCACTGCCACCCCACCATAAATATTATCTCCTCCACTATCACCACTTCTGCCTGAATCACCATGGCCACCACCTTTACCATCACCATCTCACCACCTTCACCATAACTACCTCTGCTGTCATCATTGGCACCACTGTCATCACTTCTACAACACGGCCACTGCTACCTCTACTGCCACTGCCACTCCTCCACTGTTACAAACTCACCATTAATGACACTGCCATATCATATCTACCCCAAATCTTGTCACCATCACCAGTTCTACCTCCACCATCTCTCTTCCCTACCACCAATGTCACCATGACCACCGTCATACCGATTCCACCTCATCACCATTGTCAACATGGGTACTATCTATACCATCACTACTGCCGTAACTACAAAATTGAACTACCAAGAGAATTGTCCAAAGGAAGTAGCAAGCACAGAATTCATAAACTACCCCATCCCATTGTTAGTGGTAGTAAGGACTGAAGAGCCAGGGTCAGACTCTGGGAGAACTAAAATGCCAGTGGGCAACACATAGAGAAAGGAAGTTGAGCTGGGAAGCAAAACCCTGAGTTCTCATTCAACACTGGTGGACAGGACTGGCCCCAAGGCTCTGCTTGGCTTCACCCTACCCTGGTGCACCAGGAAGAGTTGAGTCTGGTGAGGGCAAGTGAGTGACATCTCTGATGATGCCACTCAGACCAGCCGACTGCCTACCCAGATCCTTGTCTGCTACTCTGAACACAATCCTTTGTTTCATAAGCAAGGAACAGCTTCAGCTTTCCTGCCTTCTCTGTCTGGGAAGTCTCCTCCTTACGGGAAACTCAGCTCAGATCCTCTCTCTCCAGCTCAGTCACGGGAGGAGCCAAGTCTTCACCCCATAGCTTTTAAGGCAGTTTGCATGATGTTGCATAAACTGAGAATCTTGCTTATATAATCCTCTCTATCCTTACCACTCCTACCTTTAAACATCTGCTGATGTTCGTCTTGTCTTCACTTAGTCGGTGATTAGGAAGGCTGTACACACTTAGCGTCCTTAATCTTCCTTCCTAAATCAATCCTGGAAACCAGCCCCCTAATGTTGTTGCTGCTGTGCTCATCTCTGAACCTCTTCCAAACTGTCTATCTTCTGTGTATCGAGCGCTTGGCCCTCAAAGCTGGAGGCTGCGGGGTAGGAGTCTAGAAGCTGCGTACCCTGCAGCATGTGTGTGCCTCACACCCATTTCCTTGCCATTTCCACCTGCAGACAGAAGCTGGATTTCTGCTCTCTATAATTTCATTTTTCTTGCAGGATTGATTGCTGCTCATCTTTCAACTTATTAGAGGCTATCTTGGCTAGAGGAGAGGTTTCAGTACATGAAGGGAACTTGCATGGCAGCCTTCCCGGTGTCCAAAGGCTCAGTGTCTCTTTTTCTCAGTCCCCACAGTAATTGTATTTGACATGACACAGGGTACAAGATACTTTAAGAGTTTGTATGTAAGATCCTGACAGTAGCTTTGTAAATTGGGAGGCAACCTCTAATTGTCCCATTCTGTAGTTGCTGTAATTTGAGGTCTGGAAAGAGGGGCTCCAACCGCCTGAGTCCAAAGCACTTGTTTCTTTTCTCTCCCTGGGCCTCCATCACAGTGTGACCATGTTTTTCCATCTGCCAAGTGTGTGCTTCTTTCTAGCTCATAAATCTGTTCTTATGCTCTCTTCCTAAAATAATTTCTGAAATACCCTGATAGACATTCCCAGTTGGCCAACTTGCTACCCTGTTCTTATTTGTCCTCTCATCGAAGGCTTCCTACTCGTTACAATGTCTATGACTTATTTATATGTTGTAAATGCTAGCAGGAGTTACCAAGCAAGCTCCGTGACAGTCTGTCAAGCTTCACTCTGATTACTTCTAATGTAGGGCTGGTGTTACTTTCCAGTCCCAAAATATCTGACTTCAAAGTCTGCATTTCCCATGAAGTGCTGTTGGGGGTAGGAAGGAGTGTGAAGGCCAGGCCAGCCACAGTTGGATGGCAGGAGCTACACTTGCAGTTGTGCACAGGCTGTACCTGAGTGTCTCAGCTACAGGAAATAGAGAGCTGACATTGATAGCTTTGTGATACCCCACATGTACAGGCAAGAGCTCAGAGTGGCCTCTGAGGCAGTTTCCAAACTAGCCTCCACCGCCATTTTCAGCTTTGACTTCTGTTTCCTTCTGAAATGTGAGCTATTGTTTCTTCTCTCAGGGACCGTGAACAGCCGAGAGAGCTCTGTGGTTGGTGCTTTCCAAAGAGCTCATGGTTGTGTGAGGCTCACCGGCTGACATGAAGGACATGAGGATAGAGGGGTCCCCTACTTTAAAGTGTCCTTTTCAGAGCATGTATGTGGGATGAGTGGCATTCCCTCCCCAATGTGCCTCCCTTGAGCTGGAACACCACGAGGAGAAGGGTCTTTGTAGAGGTCCCTTGAAGCCTCTCAAGACACAATCCTGGTTGAGTATTAAGCCTATAATATGAACTGACTGAAGGACTGAGATGATGGGGCAGTGTATGTGTGTGTGTGTGTCTGCGCGTGCATGTGTGTGTGCATGTGCGCGAGCGTGTGTGTGTGTGTGTGTGTGTGTGTGTGTGTGTGTGCTGGGACAGGGAATCTGTAGCTAGGGGACACTAAGGCTTGTTGGAAGTTACCAGAAAGGGGATGCAATTATGGAGTTGATTTTCCCCTGGGCTACCTTACCCTCAGTTTACCATCCTACAGATTAGGAAATAATGCATTCTTATTAGTTCAAGTCTCTGAGTTTGGGCTCATTTGTTCTAGTAGCCCTAGGTAATGAATACAGGGTGGTTCTGTGATAGGCAGAGAGCAGGAATATGAGGTGCAGGGGTATCTCAAGCAACTTGTCTCTCTCAAGTGACTCACTCAACCATTCAGCATTGTGCCCAAGGTCCCTCTGTGGTCTTATGGGTGAGAGATGTCACAGGTGTCTTTGGGAGCATTGCCTGACTTGATTGCTTTCTCACCAGCAGCAGGCAATTGGGTGTTAGCCTAGTGTCCAGGTGGGTGAGCCCCTGCTACCTCTATGAGAAGTCTTCATTATGCTAGCTACATGTGATGGGCAGCAGTGGGCTCACACTGGAATAATTTGAGCAGACTCATGTGAGTCCTGAGGTGGTAGCTGGGGAGTTTGGAGAACCTTTGGGAGGTAAGACCTGGCTGGCAAAGATAGATCAATGGGGACAAGACTTGAGAGTTATAGCCCAGTGTGTACTTCCAGTGCAAGTCCTCTGCTTCTTGTCAGCCCCTGCTACGTGACTTGCTGCTTCACGCTCCTGGCCCCATGCCTTCCATGTTACGATGGACTGTTCCCTCTGAACTGTGAGTCAAAATAAACCTCTTCTCCCTTGAGTAGCTTCTTTCATGTGACATAAGCCTTGTCAGAGCAGTGGATAAAGTAACTTCCATGGCTGCTGCAGAGAGTACCTCATACTTGGAAGATTTGTGTGTGTGTGTGTGTGTGTGTGTGTGTGTGTGTGTGTGTGTGTTGCAAAGAATTGTTGCCTCGCTTTGGTTAAGACTTAGTGCTGGCTTTCCAGAGATCTAAGCTGATTTTTCCTCCTAATGCCTGTGGTTTGCCTATGACTTGTTGGGGGAGCTGTGGGGTGCTCTTATACAGGTGGAAATTTTCTTCTGAAGTTCCTGCTTTTCATGTGAACTGGGGAGCCAGAATCCAAGAGGTCTAAGGCTGGGGCTTACTCTTTGTCACTCTTTTATGGTCCTCATTGTTTTGTGTTGCTTTGGAATTAATCTATAATTATTGATCCACACTAGTACAGGCTGAGTATATAGGTGAGTGTTGTGTGCATACTTCCTGGGACTTCAGATTATGCATCATTGTGTTGTATCATCACAAGGTGTGTTTGTGAATTAGTTGCTTCCCCTTACTTTGTCTGCATTGGAAGACAGACACCTGCAAGTCAGTGGTCCTTAATCCATCACTCATTTATGCTTCTGAGATTGTTTCACTATTTCATTAGATACTGGAATCATTTAGCTATTAATATTGGCCCAAATAGC
Source organism: Lophiomys imhausi (assembly GCA_907164525.1). Classification (NCBI taxonomy): domain Eukaryota; kingdom Metazoa; phylum Chordata; class Mammalia; order Rodentia; family Muridae; genus Lophiomys; species Lophiomys imhausi. Next base: position 2,215,056 of record CAJQZJ010016246.1, on the reverse strand, counting down.
AATATCTTGGGGTGAGACTGACCGGGATAGGTGGTATAATTAAAAATTTTGGATTGAGTCTTAGGACACTAAGCAAAATTGGAAATTATGGGGAGAAGTTCAAATGCTGAGGTGAGTAGGGCAAGGACCAGTGGAGAGGCAAGCAAAGAGAGAGGCTCTGATGTCAGAGGATCCACTGCAGTCCCCTGTTGTGTGTGTGTGTGTGTGTGTGTGTGTGTGTGTGTGTGTGTGTGTGTGTGCATGCAAAATGGGTAAGAGCCAGTTTGGTAGAACAGGGGTGCAATCAGTAGCCAGTGATAGATTATAACCAGAAAGGGACATGTAACATGTAAGGAATGGGCTGAGACATAATTGCAAATGCCCTGAAGTCAAAGTCTGGCAAGTTTCCTGAAGAGATAAAAATAAAGCAGGGAGCAGGTGATGTGGCTCTGTAGGGAGACTGTTCACCGAGGATTCATGAGGCCCTGGTACCCAGTGCCACATAAACCTAGAATGGTGGTGTGTGCTTGTAAACTCAGCACTCAGGAGTGGAGCAGGAGGATCAGACGTTCAAGGCCTTCCTTAGTTACATAGCTCATTCCAGGCCAGCTTGGGTTCCATGAGACTCTGTTTCCAGCAGGGAAAACAAAAGCAGTACTGCTGTTTAATGGGGAAGAGGATAATGCTTCTACCTGCAGGCTCAGAGTTTTGCCTAGGACCCGAGTGAAGCTACATACAGCTTGATTATTCATGTCCATGAGGCAACAAATCCCATAATCTTAATATTCTAGGTGTTTTCAAAGCACAGAGCATATTTAACTTCCCTTGAGTTTAACTTCAAAAGTAGTTAGCAAATTAGAATCCAAAGCTTGGCATCATGTGACCCCAGCAGTCCAGCAGCCCGAGGGATGCATCCCTTACTGTAACCTGCTACCTGTGTCAGAGCTCAGAGAAGGTTGCTCCTTTTGTCAAGAAAACCAGAAAATGCAAATGACAAAAGCTTCCAGCGCAGCATGCTGCTGTAACCAGCTCCCTGTTTTCCCTCTTGCTGGATGATCAAAACCACCCTTTGCTAGGTTAGTAGCAGGAGGGAAAAAAGAGACATACAGAGCCTTCTTAGAAATGAGATCATCTTTTCATGTGTGTGTGTGTGTGTGTGTGTGTGTGTGTGTTAATGATCTCTTTCATTTGAAGCAATCGTAAAAGCAAGTAATTATTGTTATTCCTAATATCCTAATGCCAAATTGTCAGCCCAAGGTGCTGGGGGAGTAAGTGGGTGTCGGGCTTGCTGAGCCCATGTGTGGTGGAACACTGTTGATGAGATATGTTAGCACCATTATATAATTTGACCAGGAAGCCAAGAAATATGTCAGCAACTTCACCTACATTTATGCGCTTGTTTGCTAAGCATTGGGTTGGTCATTCTGGAAAATATGAGGAGTTTGGAGACATGCATGTGACTTGGTAGCTGCGGAACAGCTTTGCCTGTGAACACCTCAGGCGTTCTGGAACACTCTGGCATGGGAGGCTAGTATCAGAGGTTTCTCCCTGCAGCCAATGGGGCCACATCTCTGTCTCACAGCTCTAGAAATGCTAAGCAGGTAATTAACAAGTCATAAGGCACAGGTGTGCCAGGTGAAGTTTGGTAAATTGCTTTTGATCTAAATTGAGATGCTTTGGGGATTTAACTTCTTAGACAAAAAGGGCATAAATAAATAATCAGGATTTTAAGGTTGGAACTTGCAAGCAAACTCTAAAATGTCTTAATGCATTGGAGGAGGTGGAGCAGGGAGGCAGGCAGAGGCTGGCGTGGAGTTGGTTCTGCTAAGTAGCTCTGTGCTGCAGTCTGATGAAAGACACAAGGTCTGGAAGCCGGATGTTTCCTAGGGGGCATGGTATGTTCTTGATGTGTCCGGCTTCATTGCTTTTACTTTTTCTTTTTTAATGTTTATTTATTACTTCAAGTTACATCTCCATCACAGTCCCCTCCCTTCATCCCTCACGGTCCCACCCTCTCACCCTCTCACCCTTCTCCCACCTATCCTACTCCTCCAGTGTGGGTGCCCTACATATCAACCCCCTCAGTTCATCAGTCATGTGAGGGCTAAGAGTTTCATCTTGCACTGGGAGCTACATAGCAGCTCCACTAGGGCAAAGTGTCCCACTAACGGGTAACAAAGTATATATTCCTGTTCCTTTCAGTCTGTTGGTTGTAGGATAGTTATCCTGTACTATATGGCTAAAATTCAGTTATAAGTAATCATTTCTTATATCCTAAGAGGTGACAAGTAAAGAGAGGTCTGGGCCTGGACTCTGGGTCACCCACGTGTGGCTTGTCAGTCAGCAGGGTTGTAAGGCACCAGGACCTGAGATCCAGTGTCCAGGAACCCTTTGTGGGACACACGTGCTCTGGCTGCTTGTCTACATCTGGAGCCTCCTCCACCACAGGGAACAAGCCGTTCACCTAAAAAGGAAAAAAAAAAAAAAACCCACCAAACAAAACAAAGCAAAACCAAAACAACAGATTCCCTCATTGTTGGAGGTGAGTTTCTTTCCACTGCCATCAAGTCCCCATGCTGGTGTGCTGGAGCTGGCCTTACAGCCTCCACTTTTGGCCCCTTACTTGTGATGAAATTTGAGCCCTGGCTAGTACCCACAGGGGTGAGGAGGGTACTGGTATTTGGGTCTCCTGCTGCTTCTCCATTAACCTCCACTGAGGTTGGTAGACCACAGCTTTTGTTGCAGCCCCCAGACTGTGCTCCGCAGGGGCCCTGCTGAGTGTGTTCTGGCCAATGTTGCCTGTGGGAAGCCCTGGTCCTATCTCCCCAGCATGGACTGGGAAGTGCTCAGAGTTTGGAAGAAACCAACCTCCTAGGTCTGGTGTGGTGCAGACATGTATATGGCGTGTTTTCTTTCTTACTGATCCATTTATTTAGCAGGTGGTGAAGCCACATGAGGCCCAGAGGACACAAAAGACAGGATCTTGTTCTTGTCTGTGAGAGACAGGAGGCAAGGCATCCTACATTACAACGCAGGTTCTACAGCACATGCCCTGTGGAGGGTGAGCAGGGAACTTCCAGACTGTATAACAGTGCTGGGAGAAGGATGAAGTGAAGATTCGAAGAGCATTGTGGGTAGTATGCAGGCCTGGGTTGCGAGCACACTGGACAGGAGGAATGGCAGAGTGGCTGACTTCTCGTGCTGGGGAGCCATGGGACTCAGTCAGAGAAGGCTTGTCAAGGAGCTAGGAAGGGATTGGCTGTTGATTTGGGGATTTTGGAGAGCTATTGTAAAGCGCATTGGTGATTGTCTAGATGCTTTGATGCCATTGCAAAATGGCCAGAGTTCCACAGTTCTTCCTGCATCCACAGGAGCTGTTAGGATGACAGTGGGGTTGGGGACAGTGAGGGGTACACACCAACACAGGCCCAGGAATGGATCTGCCCAAGCCCAGGGCAGGTGGCCCAGATCTTGGGACGATGCTGACAGGTGTCTAAGGAGGTGCGTTGATGTCTGGCCTGTGTGGTGACCGTGCTTCCCAGGGCAGTATCCCTGAGGGTGAGCACTGCCCTGCCAGTCCCTTCTCAGGACTTGTCAGTAGAGCTGGCCTCTAGACAGCTGTTTGGAAGAGAGAGCTGACAAGTTTGTAAGTGGTGTCACCGACTTCTTCATAGAATGAGTGAGTGCTGGGGCCTCAGGAGGATTCAAAGGTGAAACAATTAGGTAGAAAGGAGGAGACATCAGTTGAAGACATCACCTGCCTGCCTTTTGGTAAGCAGGTGGCTCCTCCTCCTTCTGCTTTTGTCTTCTTTCCTCTTCCTCCTTCATCTTCTTCTTCATCCCCCTTTTCCCTTCCTCCATTTCATTCTTCTTCCTACTTCATTTCCTTGTGGTCAGTGGAGGCAAGTGCTGACATTACACCAAGAGAGGCTGTGGGGAAGGTCCGTAACTTCTTTCATGATTAAATTGCCAATCTCAGCTAACATCATTGTCAAGTAACCCTAGACACGAGTTCTTAGACATTTCAATCAGCAAAATGTTGGCTTTGTATTCACTTGCTCTTGCTTCCTCTCCCTCCCCTCTCTTTTTTTTTTCCCAAGAAGTATATGCATATGGGGAAGGAGTGGCTTCACCTCAGCTTTTGCGGTCTCTGTACTGTGCTAGCTAAAGCCTTCTTCTCCATCATTATTTATACCCAGCATTCCACAAAGAGACTTGCATACTGAGGACCTAGCATGGTCACGTTTCCTCCTCTCAGAACTGCCTGTAACCTCATGGATGTGTGGCCAATCAGGGAAGGAATGGGCCATATGTGTTTCTCCCCCCACTGTGTGTTCACTGGGGAGGGGGGCGGGCTAGGGTGGCTTTGGCCTAGCAATCTATCTAGTCCAATGGGGAAGGGATAGTGCTGGGGAAGCAGGGGCCATCACCACCCCCTGGCATAACCCTTTGAGTCAGAAACTCTCACACAGCCTCCTATTCCCACCAGAACACCGCTGGCACAGAGAATTTCCACTTTTATGAAAATGCTACTGGCCACATGCCTGCTGTATCCCAACAAAGTCATAAAAAGTCTCTCTGTTCCTCATGGGGCTGGAAAGATGGCTCACTTGGTAAGTGCTTACCATGTGAGCATAAGGACCTCGTTCAGTCTCCCAAGACCTATGTTAAAGGCAACAAAAATGACAAAAGTAAACCGAAGCCAGGCACAGCAGCATAGGCCATGCACCTGTAACAAGTGTTCTCCAGCCAGACCACTAAGCTTGGGCTCAGTGAGAGAGAGCCTGTCTCAAAAACTAAAGTGCAGGACATGGGGGAAGAGAGCCCGCACTGCCCTCTGGCTTCCACAAGCATGCACACATATACTTCGTGGGCACCCGCACACACATACACATACACAAGCAGACATGTACATATGCACACGCGCGTGTGCGCGTGCGCACACACAAACACACACACACACACACACACACACACACACACACACACACACACACAGCACAGCAGAAGCTTCCACCAGATGTGCAAGACCTGTGCACAGCCACTCGCTGCTGAGGCCCGAGTGTTCCTCATCACTCCTCCAGCTGTTCGTAAGAAAGCCATTGCTTTGCTGCACCCCAGAAAGGCTTCTGGCTGCAGAAGCAGTAAAGAACTTTCTGGAAACTCCTTTCAAGGATCTTTTTTTTCCCCCCAAAATGTCCAGTACCTCCTTTTGAACGTCATTCCTCATACAATTTATGAAAGGACATTTGAAAACTGGTTGACAAAAAGTTGTACTTTCACGACAAACCCAGTATTGAGTCTGGGGGTCAGAGGGGTGGAAAGGCATCTGAAGGCGTCTCACAGCTTGCCCAGCCATTCGTTCAAGAGGTTGTGGGCCTTGCTACTGCACATCTCTAAGAAGTATATTCTCGTGTCTGGGGCTTTATTACCGAACACTGTTCGGGCTCTCAGCTGTAGCACTGGTGCTTTGTGTTGGAAATTGTAGTAGTACCTTATTTTTTAAAAATTATTTCAGAATTTTCTGCTAACTTCTAGAAGGAGTGCATGGCTATTTTAAAGTGTTCTATTTTAGGACTTTCGATGAAGCATCTGAGTGTATGTACCTCAGATCTGCTGGGTGTGCTGAGTTCGCGTCAGTTAATGTCCCTGACACAAAGGTTGACATGTGGTACCACCCATGACATAGCACAGTGCTACAGAGGGACATGGTGTTCTCTCTCTCTCTCTCTCTCTCTCTTTCTTTCCCTCTTTGGAATTGTTACCTGGGCAACCCAGCCACATGACAAGGACATAAAGCCTGCCCCTGACCACAGTCCACTTGGCCTTAGAACGACCGGTTCACTTTTACCTCCTGCTTTCCAAACAAAGCTTTAAATCTAATCAGATGAAAGAAAATAACTGTAAGTGAAGTACTGCTCAACCAAATAATGTTCTTGTTCATGTTCTGTGATTTATAAAAGTGATAAATTCTTTGGGGCTGGTGTGCCACTTGATTAAGGGTCCTTCCCACAGCGCATTCTGGGGATGTTAAAAGGACATCCTAGACACAGAAAAAAAAGGAATTGTTATAAAATTTAACAGCCCAATCCAGGCATGGTGGCACAAACCTTTAATCCCAGCAGAGGCAGGTGAATCTCTCTGAGTTCAAGGCCAGCCTGGTCTACAAAGTGGGTCCAGGACAGCCAGGGATACACAGAGAAATGCTTTCTGGAAAAACAAAACAAAAAAAGTTTTATTTCTCATGTTAGTTTGGAGTGGACCTGGAAGGGAGAAATTTTAAAAAATATATTTTACTATTTCAGCCTCTCAGAAAGAGATGGTTCTGGGGCTGGAGAAATAGTTCATTTGGTAAAGTACTTGCCAAGAAACCAAGAAGATGTTGATTCAATCTGCAACAGCCATGTAAATACTCTGGGAATGGTGCACATGCTGAAAATCCCAGTGCTGAGGAGATACAGCATCCCTGGGGCTCTTGGGCCAGCCAGTATAGTGCACTCAGCAAGTTACAGGTTCAGGAAGATACCTTGTGTCAATACTTCAAGATGAATATTACCTGCAGACAGCTCCTGAGGTTGATGTCTGAGCTCTATATGGAAACACAAACACACACACACACACACACACACACACACACACACACACACACACACACACGCCTGCAAAGTTGGTTCCATTGCAGAACTGGACCCCATAGTCTCAAGGGTTGCAGGAGGAAGCAAAGTGGAACTCTGGGGAGCCTACCTCAGGCGGATGCTCCAGTTTGGCGTTCCTCTGTTCCACACTGTTCTTGAAGGATGATTTTTAGTCCTCCTAGAAGGCGTGGGATTAGTGTCCTTGAAGGTTTTTATGTTGAATTTACCTTCCATCGTGAAGTACTAAGGGAATTAGTTTCACCAGGAGTTATAGTGGAATTAGGTAAGGTCATGGGGAGAGATTCCTGATGCAGCTTTCTAAGAAGAGGGAGACCAGCAGACATAGCCCATGGCCCTGTCTCTTGCCATATAACATTTAGCATAATTGGGGTCTGCTAACAAGATGGCCATCACCAGAAATGTCCCCTCTACCTCAGATCAGAACTTGAGCTGATAAACTCCATTTCTTTATACAGTAGTCTTTTTCAGCATTTTGTTACAGACACACAGAATGGCCTAGCGCTGGAATGTTACTCAGAGGCCCAAGGCTCACATCTGGCTCAATTTGTGGCTCGGTCCAGCACCTTAAAACAAACTGTCTTCCTAAGCCTTTTTATAAATGTTTATTTATTCATAACTTTAAAAATAGATTTCCATGATCCTGATTTTGTGTTAAGAAAGTCAGGTGTTATAGCAAGCCTGTGAAGAACAGTACCCAGGCTGAGGAGCCCACTCAGACAGGAAGGAAGAAGCCCCTGATCCCATCAAGTGACCCCGAACTAGGTCAGGAAAAAGGTGCCAATATTGAGCAATTGTCAGTCTATCAATATATTAACTATCTTTACATTTTGGTGTGCAGGCTTTCAGTTCTTTAGGAGTTTTGTCCTCCCTCCCTCCATTCCCCTTTAATTTCCACCATACAGTGAAGCTGAAGGCACTTGGCCAGCGGAGGGCGCTCTGTGGGGACTTGTAAATATCTGAGAGTTGAATTAAGATCAAAAATAAAATGTCGTGCTGCTGTCAGATTCTCCCTGAGCTCTGCCTTCAGGGATATCTCATAATTAGGACAAAGGGATATTTGAGATTACGCCTTAAATAAACTGGGGCAGAACCGCTTTAAGCCTCACCAACTATTTTTAACTCTGAGGCTGAAAACATCATTTTCAGGGCTGAGCTTAACTTGGCTTTGGCACAACGTAGGGGAAATAAGGCTGGGAGACCTTTAGAATTGGGGGCTCAATGCCCATGTTAGAGGGGAAGCCTCTAGGACCACTCAACATCCCTAGGGGCCAGGCTGGAGCTGTGTTCAACCGGGGAATAGGGTGAGGTACATTCTTACCTTATGCTGTTTGGGTTTTCCTAGGGATTCATGAACAAAAGTCTACTAACCCCAGAGAGGGGATTGACAGTAGACCAGAGAAATAATCTTACCTGTTTAGCTAGTGAACTATTGAGTTTATTGGGGTTACTTACTGGGGCACATATGACTCAAAGGGAGCCGAGGGACCAGAAAGTCCACCTCAGCCTAGGTGACTAGTGAGGAAAATTGCATTCCTAGAGTTTCCTCACAACTAACTTTCAGGTCTGCCTTAATCTCCTACCCAGCAACTACTATTTCTTACATAACCTTGAGAGGGCAGGGTGGGGGTCTTGTGAGTCTTGTAAGTTTCTGTATTTCCTGAGCCTTCTGTATTGCCTGAGCTGCTCTGATCCCTAGAAGAAGGAATGTGTTTCCTTTCCCAGGAAATGGCTACACACCTGGGTCATAGCTGATCTCTTAATGGGTTTCTTCCCAGCATGTTCATGTCTTCCACTGGCAGGGTGAATTAATGGCCTGGGCTCATGTGAGGAAAGAAGGGTGATGAGGGAGGAGCCAGGGCTCTCACAACCAGATGTGCTGATGTTTACAGTGTGATGGAGGAACTTTCTAGTCTTATCTCCATGATTTCCACCTGTGAGAACCGAGGTGCTGAAGGCTGACTGTGGGCACTGTGGGAACAGGGACATGACTTCACCTTCTTTCTGGGTCTTGCCAGCAAAACCTTCCCACAGTAGAACAAGAAGAACTGGGCAGACAGCATCTCATGGGATGCCAACTTGGATTTTTCTTGAAGACAGCAACCAGGTCTGGGCAATGCCTACATTGTGCCTAAACCACAAAGAGTTTTTCTGACTCAGGAAAACCCAGGACACTCTGACAAGGAAAGGACAGAGCTAAAAGAATTAAGCTTCAGAATTTCCCTTCATGTCAAGAGCAAACTTTTGGTTAATAAGGCAGTGATAATCTGTGTTACTTACTAGGTTTGTGTCCTGGATAGGTAGGACATTCCGCTTGATCTCTGACCGCCTTGGCTGTGAGGAGGGGACAGACATCTCTGTTCTGGGTTGCTTTGAGGGCTTGATGACTGAGGGGTCAGCACCCAGTCCAGAAGCTTGGCTCTGTGGTACACTCATGGACCAACAATTCCTGGCTTTCGCTGACATAAGCTAAAAGGAACTACAGCCTGTCTCCCATGGAGACACATTGCCACAGCCTGGGTGACCGATGATAACATCTGCCCGGGGCCTTCTCCTTAGTTTCTCCTGTAATAGAAGGCATGAGAGGATGAGAGAAGAGAGTCAAAGCTACTTTCATAACACCCTCTAACCACAAGGCATTCTCTATCCATGAAGGCTTTACCACTCAGTCCGCCTGTCTGTTCTGCTGCTCAGGCATCCAGTTTCCAGTATGTGGACTTCGGGGGTACTTGAAAATCACAACAGTCTTGACCTAACCTCTTTTAATCGTCTTTGAAAGAAGGTGACAAGGATGACTGTTTTTTTAAATTACATAACTTTTTATTAGATGTATTTATTTTATGTGTGTTTTGCCTGCATGTGTGTATGTGTACAGTGTGCACAGTTGGTTCCCACAGAAGAGGGTATTGGATCCTCTGAAACTGAAGTCATGGATGGTTGTGGACCACCACGTGGGTGCTAAGAATTGAACTCAGGTCCTCTGTAAGAGCAACTAGTGTTCCTAAACACTAAGCCATTTATGAAGCCCAGGAGGACTGGATTTTGAAGGTGCTTGTTATGAAAGTGCCTTGGTATGAAGGTGAACATTACTATATATACTTGGAGCAATGTGATCCATACTGTTTATTATCCTCTAAGGCCTTTCTCCTCAGAGCAGAGCACCTAGTTGTTCAGTTTTATTTTTGTTTGAGATAAGGCCTTATAGCCCAGACTGGCCTTGAACTCTCTTTGTAACCGAGGCTGGCCTACTGATCTTCCTTCCTCTTCCTTCAGAGTTATGGGATGGCAGGTATGCACCACCAGTATCAGCTTTAGTTGTTCATCTTTAGCTGGGATTTTCTCTTTCAAGTCTTGAAGGCTAAGTTTGTGTTGAGCTGTGAATGGCCACTTCTGAAATCAACTGTGCATTATTAAAGGTGAAGCGCATTCAGGCACAGGGGATCCAGACTCTGTGTGTACATGCTTTCATTTACCTGCATACACTCTCACCTTCTCCAGTTCCTTACATGTACAGTCTTTGCATGGATCACTGCCTCAGCCTTTATTATTCCCTTTTCCAAGAAGACTCTGTCCACCCCTTGTCATCTGACCCTTGAACTTCACACTGCTAGTCAGTGGTACCTGACTTTCTTAGCTCACTTAAAATCCACCAACTTCTTGGAAGTGGCCAGCATCCCCAAGATGAGCCTTTTCCTTCCTCTTTAAACCACAGAACACAGCCTGTGCTGTTTTCAAGGATGAAGTGCCTGTCCCTTTCCTTCTAGGATGGTGGGTGCCCTGAAGGAAGTGACTGTCTCTCACAGAGTTAGATGATTAGCTTGGTCTATTGAAACCGAACTTTTAAATTATTATTTAACACATTTATTACTAAATTTACTTATAACAAACACCAACAATTTCTTAACTATTAATCCTATAAATTTCTACAACCCCTTTAACCTATCCACTAAACCTATTGATAATTATTTTTTTAACCTTTTAGAATGATACAGTCTCTGGGGCAGGTCCTCAGTCGTCAGGAATACAGTCTTTGTTGTAGATTCTTTAACGCACTTAGCAGTCCTTTTTCTGGATCTCTCAGATGCAGGTTCGTCAGGGTAGTTGGTTATTGTAGTCTCACCTTAAATAAGGCTTCATGTTTTCTTTTCTGTGGGAGACCCCAGCCGTCTGCAGGCCAACTTACTTCTTTTGAATCAGGAACTCAGCTGCTCTGCCTCAGTCCTTAAAGCCAGGCACCGTTTCCTTTAGGCCACTGTTTGGACAGATCAAACCCCTCTAGGCAAAAGCTGAGCCACAGGGTTTAGTCCTTGGCCTTTTGGTGTCTTGTTTAGGCTTTCTTTGCTCACCGGCTTCTTTCTGCTTCAGGGAGAGAGCTGGCCATCAATGGCCAGCCCTTTTTTCAGCAGGACTCTTGGAGCTCTCTAGCATCAGGGGCCTCTTCTCCTCTGGGCTCCACGCACTGTCCTCAAATAGGAGGAACTCTGTTTCAGCTTAATTTGGGCTCCGCCCACTTAGCAGCTGAAAACAATGTCAGGCCAGATACTTTGTTTCTTCAAGTCTTGAGTCTTTCCTGTTTTTCCTGACTTCAAACTTGTTTTTCAGTCTATTGAGTCTTTCCTGTTTTTGCTGACTTCATACTGATAATGCTCTTCAGGCCCCGAATTAAGAGACAGTATCAGAAACTCCTATATATTTCCTAAATCTAATTTATCTAACTCCTACAGAGACAGTATCAGAAACTCCTATATATTTCCTAAATCTAATTTATCTAACTCCTACAGTCTATAATGTTGAATTCCAACCCATGTGTTTATGCTTGTTTTCCAAGTTAATAATTGTGAGGAGACCTTGAATGGCACCTCTGGCGGATCTGCTTTCACAGCATATGCAGACCATTGGTTTGGTCTCACTTTCCCTAGCTAAATGTGGCACACTATGTGGGGGTTATGGGAAGACCTCATGGGACTCCCTCTCTATCTCATCATACCCTTCCCCTCAGCCTGGCACAACACAGGTGAACTGTCCTGAGTTACTCTATCAAAAGACAGTTGTCACTGCAGGATGAGGACTCTAAGCTTCAATCCATATGCAACTGTAGTGGTTTGAATAAAAAACATCTGCCATATGCTTAGGGGTTTGAACCCTAATTTCTAGTTGGTTTCTGTCTTGGGGGGAGGTTTAGAAAGTGTGGTTTTGCTGGAGGAAGTATGTTACTGGGCCAGGTTTTGAGAGTTTTATAGCCTGGCTCCACCTTCAGCTCTCTCTCTCTCTCTCTCTCTCTCTCTCTCTCTCTCTCTCTCTCTCCTTCATTCTTGCAGTTAAATATGTCAGTTCTCAGATTCCTACTCCTACTGCCATGCCTGCTGCTTGCTTTTGTGCCTCACCACCATGACTAACTCTTCTCCCTGTGCAACCATAAGCCCAGATAGAAATTTCTATAATTTGCTTTTTGTCATGACGCTTTATTACAGCAACAGAACAGTAACTAATACAGCAACTACTATGGGTTATGGTGCGGTTACCTAGTAGTCAGCTTAGTCTGTTGAGTACTTACTTGGAGAGAAGGACCGGTCTGGGAAGTGGTTGTTTGGGATTAGTACACAGTCCAGGAATGTGAAGACTCTAGGTTCACATTCTCAGACAGATCTTAGACCTTCAGGTTTCCTCAGACATAAAGAGTAAGTAGAGACTGGAAGGTTACACACACAGAACTATTCCATAAGGCTCTGGCCAGACTCCAAGTTCTGCCAGCCTAGCTCTGTGCTCAGCAATGGCTCAGAGCACCATTGAGAATTTAATTAATGTGCCATCTATTTTCATGTCCAGATTCCTGACACAGTGGGCCTCAGCCTAGGGCACCTGTGAGCATATTGATGCCCTGCGTGGTAGCTCACATCTCTGTGTACATGAGGGAAGAGCTGAGTTCCTGGGTTGGAGGACTATGACTTATTTGGGAAGGGAAAGGTGGCGTGAAGCTGTCTAGATTGGGTATGGGCTCATGGGGAGCAAGCTCACAAGTCACCATTTGTCTTCACTGAGGAATGGGGAAGCCTTAGGCTTTATGTAGGTATTCGGGGACACACAGATTGTTAAGGATTTAGTCACAAGACACCATCTAAAGGAGAAGGGAAACTGCATCAAAAGGTTGCAGGGTTGATACTATACTCAGGGGCCTTTTGTTACTTAGGAATATATCACTGTGTTTTATCTCCCCTTCATGGTGGGGTCCTACCCTCTACATGTTTCTGAAACTCTCGCCTTTTCCACATGCTTTCATGAGGTGACCCCACCTCTGCTGGACTGTGTGCTCCGTATGCTCTGAGCTCTCTTCTGGACTTACCCGAGTCACCCATCCATCCCCTGGATTCCACCAAGGCTGCCTGGGCTGGAGAAATGGGTCAGTGGATAAGAGAACTTGCTGCTTTTGTAGAAGACCTGGGTTTGGTTCCCAGTACCCACATGGCAGCTCACAACCACCTGTAATTCCTGTTCCTAGAGATCTGATGCTCTCTATGGCCTCCTCAGGCACAAGACATGTAAGTGGTAAGCAGATATACATGCAGGAAGAATACTTGTACACATTTTTTTTTTTTAAAGAAAGAGTTCAGAAACTAGACTGGGATTCAGATCACTGACTGCTCAATCCTCATCAGAGGCTTATTCTTGCAGTAGATTGTAAATTAATACAGAGACCCACACTGGACAATTTGCAGAGAGTGAGAGACTTTGGAGCACTCAATTCTAAATGGATGTCTTCATCAGAACCTTCTCCTTAAGGCTCAGGAATCTATGCAAAGAGGAGGCAAAAGGATTGTAAGGGCCAGAGTGATGTATAACTCCAAGGAAACAGTGTCTTCCAGACACAACAGGACTGATGCACACATGAACTCACAGACAGTGGCAGCATGCACAAGGTCTGCATAGGTTCAAGCCAGGCAGGGTCCTAGCCCTGTCAAGGGGAAGTAGACACAGATCCCCAACCCTAATCAAGAAGCTGATACCCACTGGTAAAGGGAGGATCCATTGTCTTCAATGCAGTATCCAGGACAAGTTCCATGCCTACGAGTAGTTGCCCAACACAGAATAAACTCCATGTTTTTTTTTTTTTTTTTAATGAGTTTTTTGCTTTGGTATTTTTTTTTGTCTTATAGTTTTTTTATTTGTCTTAATCTTAGTTGTAGCTTTTGGTTTTTGAGAGAATATAAAGTTGTGTTGGTAGGAGGTACAGAAGATCTAGGAGGAGGTGGGAGAAAGAAAAAACATGATCAAAATATATTGTGTACAATTTTAAAAAATAAAACCAGAGGAAATAAAAAGGAAGAAATAGGGACTGGAGAGATGGCTCAGTGGCTAAGAGCACTGGCTGTTCTTCCAAAGGACCTGGGTTCAAATCCCAGCACCCACATGGCAACTCGCAACTGTCTGTAATTCCAGTTCCAGAGGATCTGACACCCTCACACAGACATATATGCAGGCAAAACATTAATGTCAATTAAAAAAAAGAAACAATTCGACCTCAAAAGTCCACTGGAAACCCTTTTTATGTTCCCGTTTGCACCGTGTTTCTTCTTAGTGTACAGTCATCAAACCTTCTGTACTTTGATGCACTCTGCAGTCTGTGGCCACTAGGCTTTGGTGCCCAAGTCCCTGACCCAGCCACACAGTGTCATGGTAACTTCACTGCTTATTCCATCTGGCAGCCGCTCCTGAGGCACCAGCTGCTCTCGCCCCCGTCCTCGCTGCTGCAGCTGCATCCTGGAGGTGCTCTGGCCCCTCTTGCTCTGTGGTTCTTTTGCCTCCACTCTACGCTTTGGCCTTGTCTATACACAAGCCTCCAAGCAATGACTGGCCTGGCCTCCCTCTTTAAGCCTCAGTCTCCTGTCTTCTGACAGACATTGGGATGTCCCACAGGCACTTCAAGCACATTCACAACTAAATGCACCCACTCCGAAGTCTGTTGATTTCCCTTTTCCTATCCTAGTCTTTTTTTTAAATACTTTATTTTTTTTTCTTCAAGTTACATCTCAGTCCCAAACCCCTCCCTATTCCCCCTTCCTATCCCGCCCTTCCACCCTCTTCCCCCCAGCAGCTTCCTCTTTCAGTCCAACAGATGGTTCCTTCTAACAGTAAATACTATACAAAACAACAGATATAAATATGCCACATTTATGAGAGTTAAATGGCCCAGTATACCTTCCCAATGTCCAGTTTATACATATTTGGTCCCTGACTTTAACATTCTACTATCTAACCATCTCCATGTGTTTAAAGGTCTATATCTGACTCAACATTCATACTAACTTGCAACACACTTTTAAGAGTATCTTCTTAGATCTATAACAACCTCTTGATTCCTAAACAACTCAAAATTTAACTATGAGACTCTAGCTGTCTATTCTTCAACCACCTCAGAGACCTGAGAGGGATAAATATATCTGCTTATATAGGAAGTGCAGGGCCTGCAGCTTCCAAAACTAAGAAAGGACATACTAATGACTGCCTGGACAGTTCCCATTTTCTCTCCATACATTCCTGCATCAGTCTTCAGCCTTTGGGTCCTGTTTCTATGACAGACATTTGTTGTAGAGCCGGGGTTATGAAGGACTTACCTACCCTGTCTTGGCAGAGTTAGGCTGTCGACTTCCCTGCTACCAAGTTTTGTCCTTTTTGGACAGCAGTCTGTCTGCAGTTGGTGCAAGGGGTTTTTTCATGCCAAGAGATAGGCTTGCCACTAATTAAACCATCTTACAGTGGAGGTTCTTCGATGCTCATCTTCTACTTGGAGTAGAATAGGGGGTGCGGTCAGGAGCTGATATGTCTCGATATCAAAAAAAAAGAAAATCTTAATTTAAGATAATATCTTTGAATGCCATATTCTGCAGATCTCTTGGGGTTTTTGAAGATGCCCTATCCATCTCTTGTATTTAGATAAGCAAATGTTGCTTGTCTCTTAACAACTTGATTACTGGGTAGTTTAGAGAATATCTGTGATAGACTGTCATAGTAGCTAACAAAGTGACATGTTTGCATGACTAGGAGTTTGTCGGTAACGCTTCCTAATGGTATCATACCTAGAGATACTTAAAAATAAAATGTGAAGCTCTGGCCTCTTGATACCAACCGTCTAAAACTGTTTAGGATAGTTAAGTAAAACAAACTCCTATCCTAGTCTTATAAAGGTTTGTTTGGGACTTTTCCCATTCTTTGAGATCTCCCGTGTGCTGTCCCTTCTCCCTTCTCCCTTCTCACCATCTCTGGCTACTTTACCCAATCTTTGGATCTTCCATCAGTAAGCCCTCTTCCTGTCCTAGCCAGGATGTGGCTGCCCAGGAACAGCACCCTGAGATTTCTGTGCCATGGTGCTGCAGCACTGCAAGCACTTTGGTTTTAAATTGTTTTTAGCCTAGTGAGACTAACGACAAATTAAGCTCACTGTGAGCTTTTAGTATAGGAGCCATGGTAAGGGCTCAGCAAATGCAAGTTGGGTACAAGAGCGAGAGTCTAATGGGGAACATACTATGAATACTTTATGTGTGTATTTTCTATATTTAAGCAAACTTACTATCCAAGGATGATTAGTATGTTTGACATATGTAACCTGATGCCTTGCACTTATCACACGTCTATGAAACCATCATTGCCATTAATGTCACCGAAGTCCAATGGTTTTTAGAGCAGTACTTTTCAGATCTAAGGATTTGGCAGACAATAAGATTAGAGGAAGAAGATAAACTGGATTCAAATATGTACCTTCAAAATTTCTAAGTTATGAGATTAATTAAAATAATATTTATTTTTTACTTGTGGCAATTCCATGAAAGAAACCGTTTAAATCAAAATAATAGGAGGGAATTCATTTTATAATAAAAAAATTAGCTGGAAGAAAACTCACTAGATGTGATTTTTCTTTTTCACTCTGAACACCTCTTTTTAAAGAGACTCCTGTCTGTGCAGAGGTGGGCCACAGACTGTGGCTGCTTTCTTCAAGAGCAGCCTACAATCTCGAGATGATGAAGGTAGAACTTTGAACTGTGGCTTGAAGGGAGTGTAGTGTGGGAGGTGGCCTGAGGTGCCAGTGAAGGGAGTATGGTGGCTAGGGTCCTGCAGAGATACAGCCCACGGATTCATAGCAGGTGGACAATGGGGAATGGCTGTACGTGGTTAAAGAAGTTGACTGGTCTGGGTTCTGTGGGTGGATTGGCATGTTGGAGACCCAGGAGAGTGCACGGTGAACTACCACACTGAATGAAGAAGTCATTGAAATAACGTGTGCAGATTGCGAACAAAGAGCAGTTAGTTAATGTGCTTGACTCAATACATAGAAAATATTCTTTGTCACTGGGGTCTTGAAGGTCTGACTGAGGCAAACAAGGAATCTACATGTGCTTGCCAGCCACATATGATGGCATCTCTGGGCGGAAACGGTTGTCACTGTGTGTGGGCTCCTTTATTCTCCCCCATCATCTGGTAATAGCATTTTTGCTATCAATAAATGCTATTATATATGGAGTATGCCATAGGGCTGGAAACTGCAATCTAACATGAAATGCAAAATTATTTTGTCTTAACAGGGCAGACTTTTGTTAAAGAGGTGGGAGGCAAGGAGCACAGTACTTCAAAAGTTAATTAAACAGGACTCTGCTTGCTGAAAGAGACTTTTAGCCCTGCAGCCTCCTGTGATGTCTGAAACTGTACCGATTAAGGGTCAGTACCATGTGCGATTTACTGTTACTTCTAGAACAGCAGTAAGATTCAGATGCGTTCCTTGCAATAACCCACCAATTCAGAGCCTCCCTCCTCTTAGTTTTGCAGCTGAACTGCTTTGTTGGAACCAGAGAAAATGGCCCATTAGTAGATCCTGTTCTAGCCATCAGCAGATACTGTGATGATGGAGAGAGATGGTCTTCAGCCCTCACCTAGATGGAGGATGTGGACACCATGTAAATGTGTACATGGACACATTCATGTACACATAGCAGCCTCTGAACACGAGAAGACTGTCACAGTGTCACACACAGCACAGTGAGATGGGGTAGCGGAGTGCCAGTTTGGGAACAGCAGCACTCAATTAAGGTTGTGATGAACTTCTGTGGCAGAGAGGTGACAAATGGCTGCAACTGGGAGGAGACACTTGTTTGGAATCAGGAGAGGGGCCTAGCTGGCAACTCACTGGCAGAGCCATCAGCACTTGCAGTCTGGGGTTCAGGTGAAGGAGTGGCCATAGGGAGGGATTGGTCAGCTATGGCCACTGTGCTGTCGGGTGGGGCAAGGTGAGGTCAGACAGTATCCAGGTGACTCAGTAAAATAAAGTCATCTGGCATCCCAATAACAACAGTGGAGACGGAAGTTGGCCCTGGGCTAGGCTGAGAGATCATTGACTTGTGTGTTCTCTGAGATCATCCAGTGACATAATTTCCAGCATTTGGGGGACAACAGATCCTGTCAACCATAAAGCCTCAGTTAAAATTTTAAAAAAGTGTCCAACCTAGCTATGTGGGATGGGAGGTGAAGCCTGGAGCCCTGCCCTGTTACTACCTTTCTAGGCTCCTGGATCCATAGGCATTTCCCAGACCTAGAGCTCTTGAGAACACATCCTGGCTAAAGGGTGGAGCTAGGGACCATCCTGAGTGAAGCTTAGCTGGTGAGAGGTGGGGCAACCAGCAGCTCTTCTGGAAAGTGAGCTCCCATCACCATAGACCCTCCTAGTGGGCAGATTCCAATGACTAAGGTGTAGTCTAGTCTGGGTTTGCCAGTGAGGTCTGCAAACTTTCTTGAAGTGAGGCATTGCTGCAGTCCTGATTTCACTCCAGGTTAATTTCTAGTGGTTACATGTGAGATATAGTCTAGACAGCAATACCTCCAACTCATTCATGCATGTGGTGATAGTCACCAACTCATAACCGTATGCTTCACCATAGTTTCCCTCTTGAGATACCAAGAAGGAGCTAACTTAGGTTTTGTTTCTCTGTAGCCCTGTACTCCTTGGAAAGTGCTGGCTAGTAGCAACATGCTCACACAGTAACTGAAAGGTAATCTGGGGACATGAGTTCCACTGAACTGCCTCAAGATTCTATGGAGTCTTCTTTCTGTTCTTCCTTAGCTCCTGATCCAGCAATACACACCTAGCTCAGGATGACAACTTACTATCAATTTCAGATCTTTGCCAGTCTTTTAAGTAGCAGGCACATCTGAATCCATTGTCTGTGGTCGGTCCACATTTGGCCAAAAAATAGCTGTGAATATGGCCCAACACAATATAATAAACACCAAGAGAGGGTTTTGTTTTGTTTTTTTAAAGATTTATTTATTTCAAGCATATGACTGCTCTATTTTCATGGACACCAGAAAAGGGAATTAGATTCCATTTCAGATGGTTGTGAGTCACCATGTGGTTGCTGGGAATTGAACTCAAGACCTCTGGAAAAGCAGCCAGTGCCCTTAGCCACTGAGCCATCTCTCCAGTCCTGGTTTTTGGTTTTTGTTCTGTAGTTTTATTGCCAGTTTTGAAGCATGAACTCTGTAGGAAACATCCCAGCGTAATGACCAAAGGTTGGACATACTTGCTAGGTGCATTGCAAGACTTCCCAGTCTCAGCCATAGGCTGAGCTTGCAGCTGCCTCCCTTCTGTGGACTCAGTGTTCTGTACTCATTCCTCTGGCCTTCACCAGATTATCACTTTATGGGTCAGAGTTTGGGGAAGTGTGATGGCATGAAAAGGATCACTGTCTCCTTTTTATGACAATGTCCCCAACAAAGGCTTCCCAGACTGAGTTTTAGAAGGGACTCTGTGAAAGTCTGTTGTGTAGGGGTTAGATAAATTAGATTTAGAAAATATATAGGAGTTTCTGATACTGTCTCTTAATTCGGGGCCTGAAGAGCATTATCAGCATGAAGTCAAGAAAAACAGGAAAGACTTAATAGACTGAAAAACAAGGTTGAAGTCAGAAAAAACAGGAAAGACTCAATAGACTTGAAGAAACAAAGTATCTGGCCTGACATTGTTTTCAGCTGCTAAGTGGGCGGAGCCCAAATTAAGCTGAAACAGAGTTCCTCCTATTTAAGGACAGTGCATGGAGCCCAGAAAGAGAAGAGGCCCCTGATGCTAGAGAGCTCCAAGAGTCCTGCTGAAAAAAGGGCTGGCCATGATGGCCAGCTCTCTCCCTGAAGCAGAAAGAAGCCGGTGAGCAAAGAAAGCCTGAAGCAGAAAGAAGCCAGTGAGCAAAGAAAGCCTGAGCAAGACACCAAAAGGCCAAGGACTGGACCTTGTGGCTCAGCTTTTGCCTGGAGGGGTTTGATCTGTCCGATCAGTGGCCTAGGGGAAACTGTGCCTGGCTTTAAGGACTGAGGCAGAGCAGCTGAGTTCCTGATTCAAAAGAAGTAAGTTGGCCTGCAGACGGCTGGGGTCTCCCACAGAGAAGAAAACATGAAGCATTATTTAAGGTGAGACTGCAATAACCAACTTACCCTGACAAATCCTCATCTGAGAGATCCAGAAAAAGGACTGCTAAGTGCGTTAAAGAATCTACAACAAAGACTGTGTTCCTGATGACTGAGGACCTGCCCCAGAGACTGTATCATTCTAAAAGGTTATGAAAGTAGTTGTTATAATTATCAATAGGTTTAGTGGATAGGTTAAAGGGGTTGTAGGAATTTATAGGATTAATAGTTAAGAAATTGTTGGTGTTAGTTATAAGTGAATTTAGTAATAAATAAGTGTTAAATAATAATTTAAAAGATCGGTTACACTGTTGAGTAAATGATACTTAAAAATGGGAAGACTTGTCAGCTTTACTGTCATTTTTCTTGTAGATACTGAGAACACAGGTCATCAAACCTGTCCAGGGATGAGTTATGACCCCGCTGGCTCTTCATTAGAAACTCCTGTTCTTACTGTTGGTGTTTGTTGCCAGATATGGCAATAAGCAGATAGTGTCAGTGATCAAGTACCCCTGATGGAGCCATTGCTTCCACACATGTCTGCTTGCAAGTGTAGGTAGCCATTTATATTAATGGATCCCAAGGACCAGTGTGTTAAATAAATAGCATTCAGCTCCCTGAGATGACACCATTGGGGCTCCTAGATCAAGGCAAGACAGCAATACAAACTCCTGAGCACAGTTCTGCGCACTTAGCCTTTGACATTAACAAAACAATGGTAACTGTTCTTAAGTAAGCAGCTCTCATTGCTGAGGCTGTGGGGGCTTTCCTTTTGAAGTTGGGAAAATCACAGTTTTGGATGAAGTCCGAAAGTCTGGATTGCAAGCTGAGGCCAGAGGCTGGGAGCTAGGGGCTGTCGCTCAGCAGAAGGAGAGGTCTAAGCAAAGGAAACCTCAGCCTCAGCATCTCTGTCCAATGTCAGAATCTGTAACTCTTTCTTAATGTTAACTACTAAGAGGACTGGAGGGGATGGGTCTCCCAGAGCTACGGCAAGTCTACACTCACCCACCTTAGCTACTTGGCCCTGTCACCTGCCAGGGAGGATGCTGCACATGAATACTGTGAACACATGGTCTCCCTCCATGTGGGAGCGAGGGTTGAATCTGCCTGAAGTCAGCAGGAAAATAGTGCAGAAGCATAAGCAGGAATGTGCAGTAGGAAAAAGAAGCAGAAATACAGACGTTGTACTTCAGCCCCAGTCTGAACAGGAGTGTCTTCAAATGCAAGATCAAAATGGAGACGGGGTGGGGGGGAGAATCAAAGTCCTCATGATGAGAAAAGGTTTTATTTCTCAGAAGGATGTTCAACTTCAGAGCTACCGTTGGGGACAGAGACCCTCCTTTTGGAGTTTTTCCGGTCAGTCCTCAATGTGGTGTTCTTGATAGTGGTAAGTACAGGAAGACACCTTTTAATGAGGACACCTTTAAAGATGCCCTCATCTATCCACGGAAGAAGGGGACAGGAGCTAGTCCACAGCAGGGAAGAGCCCAGAGGCACTTTGAGATTTTGAGATAGTTCTTGCAGGTCTACAGCAGGACCAGAGGGCCAGGGTTCCAGACAGCACCTATAAGACCTTGGGGTTCTCTGTCTGAGCTGCCAAGAGACTGCTGTGAAGATGGGAGCAGTGCTTCTGATTCTGGGGGTAGAGGGTACAGCTTGCACCCCTATTTAGAGGCAGGAATAAAGATAGGGGACAACACTCACCTGGTTCTGATTCTCATGCTGCTTAACTTACAGAGTTATTATTACATATATTCTTATGCTTAACTTACAGAGTTATTATTACATATATTCTTATGCTTAACTTACAGAGTTATTATTACATATATTCTTATGCTTAACTTACAGAGTTCAAGAGCTGTGACCCCACGGTGGCTCCCACACAGATTCCAGGGAGCACTATAGACGGCCTGGGACCTAAGCAGGTGCTGGTTACAGGGACCTTGCTGTTGTACATCCCATCAGGGCAGAGCCTTATGGAACCACAGGAGTGGCATTGAGAATGAAAACTACCCCACCCTGGAGATTCTCACCAACAAGACTCCATTGGAAAGCTGATGAAGCTGAGCCCAGTGAACTGAGGGATCAGGCTGCCGAGAGTCATGTGGTGAGTGAAAGGTTCTTCCGGAGTTTGAAGAGCTCACAGCTCCTGCTTTGTAGGTTTTGATAGAGCCTGACTCCTTCCTTCTTACTACTTCCTCCTTTTGGAGTGCAAGTGTCCTTCCTGTGCCCACCCCACTACTGTCTTGTGTACTGTAGGCTCACAGCATGGAGAAGGTTTTTCAGGGTGTAGGACATCATGAGCCAATGTTTGTTAAAGTGAGACTCTGGACTTGGGGATTTGAGCTGACGCTGAAGTGATCACTATCGGTGAAGTGATCACATGTAAGAAGGACTCAAGTTTTAGGTCCTGGAGTATGATGCCATACCTTGAATGTCAGTCTCCAAAGTTGATGTGGCAACCTGTATTAGTTTTCTTGTTGCTATGTCATAATATCTGGAAAAACAACCTAAAGAAGGAAGGTGTGGGCTAGAGACACGGCTCAGAAATTAAGCATAGATGCTGCTTTTCTAGAGGACCCAGGTTCAGTTCTCAGCATGCCAGGCAGCTCACAACCCCCTGTAACTTCAGTTCCAGGGGTCCAGTGTTTCTGCCCTCTGCGGGCATCTTAACTCATGTGCAAATCCTCACATGCAGTCACATACACCTAAACATAATTAAAAATAGTAAAAATAAGTATTTTTAAAAGTAAGGAAGGTATCAGTCTGTTCCCCTGTGGCTGTTTAAAAACAAGCAAACAAACAAGCAAATAAGACCCAAACAACAGCAACAAACAAATCACTGTGATCAAAAGCAATTTAGGGGAGGAAAGGGATTATTTCATTTTACAACTTCCAGTCATAGTCCATTTTTGAGGGACTTCAGGACAAGAACTCAAGGACCTGGAGGACCTGGAGCAGAGACCATGGATAAATGCTACTCATACCGCATTTGTTGGCTCATACTTAAGTAGGTTGTATGTATGTATGTATGTATGTATGTATGTGTGTAGGTAGGTAGGTATGTATGTATGTGTGTGTGTGTATGTATGTATGTATGTATGTATGTATGTATGTATGTATGTATGTAGCCCAGGCTCACCTATCTAGAAATAGTGCTGCTCACAGTGGGCAGGGGCCTTCCATATCAATCATCAATCAAGATAAGCTCTTAGAGGTCACTCTGATATGGGAGATTCCTCAACCAAGGTGCTCTAGGTTGCACTCCTCTAATGGACCAACACAGAGAGCTTATTTAGCCCCTATTATTATTATAGTCTGTCACAGCAGGGATGGCATGGCAGCAGGAGTCTGAAGCAGGCTGCTCATGTTCTGCCTTGAGAAGTGAGTACTGTTCCTCAGCTTACGTTGCATTTCCCTTTTCACTCAACCTGGAGCCCTGACCCACAGGATGGTGCTAACCACACTCAGGGAGGATCATCTCATCTCAGTAAAATCTCTTGACAATGCTTTTAAGATAGACCAGAGTTATGTTTCCAAAGTAATTCTAACCTGTCAAGTTGAAGATCACCCATCACAGAAACTAAATCTTTTTATTTTTAAGATTTAATTATTTATTTATTTATTTAATAATTTATTTTTTATTTCTTCAAGTTCCATCTCAATCACAATCCCCTCCCTACTCCCCCCTCCAGTCCCACCCTTCCACCCTCCTCCCCCTCAACCCCCCCATCCTCTTCCCTTCTTTTTTTTTTTTTTTAGTTTAAGGTATTTCTTTTATCCCCCAACAGCTCTCCCTTTCAGTCCAAAAAAATGGTTCTTTTTCTTATAACTATAAATACAATACAAAACAACAGAAATAAATAGGCCACAATTATAAGAGTTATATGGCTTAGCATACATTCCCAATGTCCAGTCCATATGTATTTGGCACCTGACTTTAACATTCTACTATCTAACCATCTCCATGTGTTTAAAGTTCTATATCTAACTCAGCTTTCATACTAACTTGCCTCATAATTTTAAAAATATCTTCTTAGATCCAGAACACCCTCTTGATTCCTAAACAACTCAAAATTTAACTATGAGTTGCCTGCATATATGTCTGTGTGAAGGTGTCAGATCTTCTGGAACTGGAGTTACAGGCAGTTGTGAGCTGCCATGTGGGTGGTGAGAATTGAACCCAGGTTCTCTGGGAGAGCAGCCGGTGCTCCTAACACCTGAACCAACCCAGAAACTAAACCTTTAATGCAACAGGGCCGAGAGTTGGTCTTAGGGTTGGTTTATTAGGTTCAGGTGTACCCCCATTGTCTCCCTCCCTTCTTCCTGAGGTTCTCTGGCCCCTCCATCTTCTGCTGTGCAATGGATGATGACACAAAGACTCTCCTCAGTTGCTGCCCCTTGTCAGCCTCTGGGACTGTGAGAAGCAAGTCTGTTCTCCGTAGTTGCCCTGACTGAGGCAGCTTCTGTGCAACACAGAGTGTTCTGAGACCCTCTGGGAAGCTGAACCATCAGAGCATGAAATAAGGACCAAGTGGGATGTCCTCTGGTGAGCTGCCTTGAGCCAAGGAGCCAAGCAGCCAGTATGCTTTGGGTGTATATGTTAGGGAAACACTTCTAACCAGCCTGCCCCACAGAGTGATATGTGTCTCAGATACAAACTGATTCTGAGAAGTACTCGAGAAATAACAAAGTGCTGAAAACTGGTGGTGACTAACATCATTTATTCATTGTGCTATGACACCACAAAGAAAAGGCAAGAGGACATGCCGTTCTCCTGTTGCAGTACCCGAGGCTAGAACCTTCAGTTGAACTCCCCTTCACTGCCTGTTGGTCATGGGAATTCCTTGTGTGTCAGGCATATTTCCATGGCTATGACAAAGGCTTGAAATAAAGCAACTGAAAGGAAGAAAGGGCTATTAGGCTTGTGTTTTCAGAGGTTTCAGTTCATGGCTAGTTAGAGCTATCATTCGCATAGCTCAACATGGCAGTTAGGAAGAGAGAATGAGAGCAAGATGGAGAAAGAAATGGAGAGAGGGAGGGAGAAGGGGAGAGACAGACAGACAGACAGAGAGAGAGAGAGAGAGAGAGAGAGAGAGAGAGAGAATGGCTTGGGTATCATCTTCAAAGGCATACCCTCTAACACCTAGCCTTTACCCACTAAGCCCACCTTCTAATGCTTCTACCACCTGACGCCATAGGCTGCAGGTCAAGCCTTCAACATGAGGCTTGGAGATGCTGATAATCCAAACCACAGCATCTTATGAGCATGAACCTCAGGATGTGGAGGCTCAACTGATCAATGAGAGGGATCGTACATTGCCTAGATGCTCCATCTGTTTCCTTTTCTGCTTTGGAAAAAAAATAGACCTCTGATTATAAAATTTTGTTTGCAGAGCAAAATTTATGATCATGTTGAGAATATTGCTGGCATGTAAGTTTTAAAGGGCAGGTTTCTTGGGTCTTACCTCCCTCACCTCTCCACCCTAGAAGGCATACCTGATGTGTGGCTAGAATTTGGTCCATTTCGTTGTGATGGCTGCCACAAGAGTGAATTCCAGTGTGTGTCTGAGAGGACCATTGCTGGGTCATGTGGTTATGTGATTGTCATGACAGTGGAGCCAGTAATTCTGAGGTAAAAACAAAAACAATTGGGAGGGCCTTGAGGGATCTGTCACCAGACTTCTCCAGGGTTCCGTAGTCTGCACACAGCACTGCTACCAGATGCTGTTAGGAAGGTCACTCCCTAATTTGCTACATATTTTCTTAATGTCTCTATGTATCTGAGGAAGACTTCCTTATAAGTATGGAAGCTTTAAATTCCTACTTGCAAAAACTGTTTTTAAACCCTTCAAGTGAGTCTTTAGGTGACAGGTAATTGGCTGTTTGCCTACTGTTTTGTATTGATTTAACTCCATGCCAATGGACACAGGTGTGCCGGCTGTCTCTTCTCAACTTCCAAGCCTCAGCATTTGGCAAAGACAAGAAACTGTTGCATAATAAGATTCCCTCAGCCCCCCTTTCCAGGTTTAGCCTAAAGTCTTTTTAGTGGTTGCATCTGAGACCTTTGTAGTGAGCCAGAGTCCTTTTCTGAGTTACATTTCAATTAGACTGCACTTACGGAAACACCAGCCCATAGGGAACTCCCCACAACCCCCTCTTTCCCTCCCTCCCTCTGCCCCCCCCACTGTCTGTCTCTGTGTGTGTGTGTGTGTGTGTGTGTGTGTGTGTGTGTGTGTGTGTGTGCTTGCATGCATATCTGTATGCACACAAACATGCATCTACACATAAGGCACAAATGGACTTAAATGAATAATAGTTATAAAATCAACAATTCTTCAGGTAAAGATGGTTGTCTTCCAGATTGATTTTTATATTGCTGAAGCCATTTTAGTTCACAGAGCTAAGCTAATCCATGAATCTGGAAGGGTTTAATCTCCATCTACCCTTCTCTTTCTGGAGCTGTTTCCTCCACTGTAGACTACCCCTCTGGTACTTTCCTGTTTCCTGTCCTCTATGAGGTCAGCATTTTTGCTCCATCACACCCTTCCTGCTATGATGGTCTACCTCCTCACAAGTCAAATGACCATGGTCTGAAACCATAAGCTCATAATGAATCCTTTTACCTTTAAGTTGGTTTGATCAGATATTTTGTCATAGCAATAAAAAACTAACACAGTTAATATACTTAAAGAGCACAGTAATTTGTGCTAATAGACTTTTTGGTCAATTCATTGAAATAGTAACAGTCAGTTCTCAATCAAGGGTATAAAAAATACTCTTGTACATTAAAGGAATATTGGCCACAACTACTGCTGCCATGTTGGGAGACACTCCTACCCAAGCCTAGACTCTTTTCTGGAAATTCAGAAGAAATCAGAAACCTGCCAGTGTAATGCACTCAGGAACTGGAAGTAGGGATCTGAGGGAGAGTTTCTACAAGAGATTAATTCTGAAGATCCAGTTATTAGTGGAAAAGGCAAACCACCAAGGTAAAGTTTAGATACTTTCTAATTATAATTGAGCTGGAGAAATTAAAAGCCTTGTTCAAAGGGAAGAGGCACTATGTGTGCATTTCCAGCCCGAGAGCTAAATTTGGGAATAAACCCAGTGGAGATAATAAGAAATTGAGAACACACCCCAGTCATTTCAGGGCCTGTCAGGGCACATGAGTCCAGGCAAGGCTGCAGTCCTGCTAGGTCTCTGCCCCCATGTTGTGGATCTCAGCCTGTGCGGCTGGCATCTGAGAGCACCTATGTTTTCTAATGAAGAGTGTTCATCCTTGCAGAGGGACAGATTAAAAACGTCCTTACGTTGCCTGGCCTGGGTGTTTATATGACTCTTAACAGAACACCGTCAATTTTTTTGAATGATTTTCAAGATTATGTGTATGAAAAGAGTCGAGGGGTGTTGAGTCACCCACCAAGGTGAGACCCTTGGTAAGAACACACCTTCCCCGGATGGGGAGTTGGGTTGAGAATTGCAGATGCACAGTTTATTGAAATAGTGTTGCTTTCTACTAATTCCAAATTCCAGTGCTCAGAGGTGACCTTTGAGGTTAGTTACAGCTATTGTGGCTGTGCATGTTCTCCTGGAGTGGAAGCTTCTCTGCTGCTGCTTACCTCCTTCATCAGCTCGTGGATGTTGACCACAGAGCAGTCCTCCATTCCTTTTCTTGACTCTGAATGTCTCTCTGCCAGTCAAACTATACAGCCGAGTCCCAGACCAGGCTTGAGTGACAGCTGCGTATGTTTCCTTACCACCTGGTAAGGTGGATTCTGGCAGGAGCCAGAGTCACACAAGTGGAACGTGGTGTGTGTTTCATGTGATCTTGCCTTTGGTCCATTCCTCCATGAGTCAATGTGCCAATCAGAGGATAGTGGACAGCACATTGTTGGCAGTGTTAAGCTTGGCCTGACTCTGCCCTCAGGATGCTATGTGAGTGTCTTCCTTATCAGCGCACTTGCACTTCCTCATCTGTAGGAAAGTTCTTCATTTGCAGTATTATTGTGATCCCCACATAGTAACACAGATCTGAGAGGTCAGGAATCAATCCTGCTTCCATTCTGGTGCTAAGCAGGCACCGGCACTGTGTGAGGGTCCAGCTGGAAGACTATAGAAAACAGCAATTTGGGTAAATTGTAGTGGAGGAAGCTGTCATGTCAGGATACAAAGAGGAGTTTGTTATCAACCCCTGAAACTCTCTGGGCAGGGCAATATGGGCAGGAGACATCCAGTATTGTGTGAGGACATTTTCCATAGTCCCAGTTGGGTTATTGTCACCTCATATATGGAACTCAGGGCTACTGCTGAATGTCCAGAATGTCATTAGCTGTTACTGTTGAGACTTCCTGATCTAAGATGCTATTGGAGATATGAGAAGGAATGAAGGAGTAGACAGAGGAAGACAGAACGGTACTCTCAGTCACCCATGAATGAAGGAAAGTGACCAGACAAATGGAGAGGTATCCGAGTTTGGTCCCACATATTTGGGCATCTTTTGACTTCTTAGAGAAAACAGGGACAATGTTTGGAAGCGATGAAGCCAAAGTGTGCGTGCCAGGCTGGGGCCATCTTGGGGAGCACACCCTCATACAGCCTAGAGCAAGAGGAAAGGGATGTCTGAAGGGTGGAAGCTCACTGATAACCAGTGATGCCGGCCAGGGCCCAAGAGGAGAGGCTGTGGAGTGTGACCGGATGCAGAGAACCACCCACACTGGACAGAGCTGTCACTGGAAATGAGAGCTCGGATCAGGGTGAGACCAGAGAGACCAAGCATGGAAGTTGTGGGGCTGAATCTAGAGACGGCAGGAAGGAGGCTGCCTTGCTGGAGCACCTCATGACCCTGCCTCATCAGACAGGAGTCCAGCTCTGCATGCAGAGGAGAACTGGATGGGCTTTATCTGAGTCAGCTTTAGCTCCTAGGAGCCCTCAACATTCAAAACACACTTCCTCTGACTGTCCTCACTGGCTCTGCATGGCAATCAGAGACATACTTGAACAAACAATGGCCCACGATGCAGATGACAGGGACAGCGTTGGAATCAGTGAACAATAGGAGACATGCTGGGGTGCTCCTAGTAGGCAGGTGATGGTAAAGGATGGTGTGTTTTAAAATTTCCTTAAAGCGCTAAGGGAATAAATTTGTTTGAGGTCTCCATGGTCTTCATACCTCTTCAATCTTATTACATTTTTACAGATGTTATATTGCACACATAGAAAGTGCTTTAAATATAAATGCACAGTTATGAATAAGAATATATACCTCCACTCCTGCTAAACCCCTTCCATTTGATTGACATTTGAGATCATTGGCTCCTTTGTTTTTATGTGTTTTAACACCTGTACATGCATCCTTCAATTAAAGTAGATCTGAACTTCATTGTTTCTTGCCCAGTATTATGTGAGTGAGTGAAGTTTAACCTGTGATGCTGTGTCACTATAGTTTACTTTCCACATAACTGCATTCAACTTCTGTAGAGTAGTTTTGTTTGAATATAAAAACACATACTGATCCATTTCCCTTGTGGATTATTTTTTTTTTTTTTTATAAATACTTTATTTTTTTTTCTTCAAGTTACATCTCAGTAACAAACCCCTCCCTATTCCCCCTTCCCAACCCGCCCTTCCACACTCTTCCCTCCAGAGGTTTCCCCTTTCAGTCCAACAGCTGGTTCCTTCTCTTATAATAGTAAGTATTATACAAAACAATAGATATAATTATGCCACATTTATGAGATTAAATTGGCCCAGTATACCTTCCCAATGTTCAGTTTATACCTATTTGGCCCCTGACTTTAACATTCTACTATCTACCCAACTCCATGAGTTTAAAGGTCTATATGTGACTCAACATTCATACTATCTTTCAACACACTTTTAAGAGTATCTTCTTAGATCTATAACACCCTCTTGATTCCTAAACAGTTCAAAATTTAACTATAAGATTCTATCTGTCTATTCTTCAACCACCTCAGAGACCTGAGAGGGATAAATATATTTGCTTATATAGGAAGTGCAGAGCCTGCAGCTTCCAAAACTAAGAAAGAACATACCAGTAACTGCCTGGACAGTTCCCATTTTCTCTCCATACATTCCAGCATCAATCTTCAGCCTTTGGGTCCTGTTTCTCTGACAGACATTTGTTGTAGAGCAGGGATTATGAAGGACTTACCTACCCTGTCTTGGCAGAGTTAGGCTGTCGACTTCCCTGCTACCAAGTTTTGTCCTTTTTGGACAGCAGTCTGTCTGCAGTTGGTGCAAGGGGTTTTTTCATGCCAAGAAAAAGGCTTGCCCCTAAATCAACCATCTTACAGTGGAGGTTCTTCGATGCTTATCTTCTACTTGGAGTAGAATAGGGGGTGCTGTCAGGCGCTGATATGTCTCGATATCAAAAAAAAATCTTGATTTAAGATAACATCTTTGATTGCCATATTCTGCAGATCTCTAGGGGTTTTTGAAGATGCCCTAACCATCTCTTGTATTTAGATAAGCAAATGTTGCTTGTCTCTTAGCAACTTGATTACTGGGTAGTTTAAAGAATATCTGTGATAGACTGTCATAGTAGCTAACAAAGAGACATGTTTGCATGACTAGGAGTATGTTTTAACTATCCTAGACCGTTTTAGACGGTTGGTATCAAGTGGTCAGAGCTTCACATTTTATTTTTAAGTATCTCTAGGTATGATACCATTGGGAAGCATTATCTTTAAATTTGTATCAATATACAAAGATCTATTCAATTGTGGTTAAATATACTCTTAATTATGTATCAATATACCAAGATCAATGCCTATGTAGCCCAATATAATCTTAATATTACGTCCATATGCAAGGGTCAATACCATTGTGGCCAACTATAATCTTAATTTTGTATCAATATACAAAGATCAATACCTATGTAATCCAATACAATCTTATTTTTGCACAATAAACAATGGTCAATACCACTTTAGCCAAATAACCTACTAATTTTGTATCAATATACAAAGGTATAAGGGCATATTCAATAATCTGCCCCTTCTTCTTGGACCTTCCTGTGCTATGACTATATCTCATTTTTCTCAAGCCCATGCACTCCTACATAGGAGAGGAAGAAGGATACAGAGAAGGAAAAGTAGGAATTCCCTGGGGCTAATCTCCAAAACCCATTAAGACAGGATCATTTATCAGCTTGTAGTCTCTTCCCCTACATAACAGAGTTTTCAGTTAACCTTCAAATAACCAAAAAGGAGGGCGGAGAAACACCCTCCCCCACCCTCTGGGCATGGGACGTCGCTCTCTTAAAGTGACTTCCTGCTGATTTGGGTCGTAGTAGACCTGTTTGGGGCCCCAACCCAAATGGGAAAAATGATTAAAAATGTTAGTACAATCCTTTTATGTTCAGTCCTTCTGTTCTCAGCTGTTTAGATGACCTAAGGGGTTTGTAGGCAGAAGCTGATCTTGCAGGCTTCACTGAGGTTCCGGCCGGGGCATTGTGTAGAGCTGAACGGTCCCAGCGACACTGGATTGCAGTGGTGGTTGCAGGCCCCCGATGGAGACAGCTATTGAGGAAGTCTGCCAGGCAGAATCAACTGGGTCACTCATCCTCCTTGGTGCCTAATTCTGCTCTCTGCTGAGGATTCCGCTGTCCGCCGTCCCCAGGCTCCCCTAATGGACACTTCGATTCTCCTGGAACGATAAGAACAGAGCCCTGCCCCAATCCCAACCCTAGGACAATTGCCCTCTTTTTTTTTT
>CAJQZJ010016246.1:2133516-2158532 GCA_907164525.1 Lophiomys imhausi | reverse complement strand
GTGTGTGTGTGTGTGTGTGTGTGTGTGTGTGTGTGTGTGTGTGTGCGCGCGCGTGCGCACCTTGGAACTTTGAGTGATTTTGGCCTTCTGGGCAGGGTGGCTGTGTTGTCATTGTGAGAGCTGAACTCACTTAAAATAAGAGATATTTCTGCAATTCAGAAATTGAACAAAACTGAGTAAGGTTATTTAACAGGTAAATAGGGGCTAGGAAGATAGTTTGTAAAGTGCTTATCATGCAAGTCTGAGCTTTAGCCCCAGGATCCATGTGGAAAAGCTGTGTGTGGTGGCACACCAGCAATTCCAGCCTGGGAAAATGGGACAGGCAGGTCCCTGGGGCTCACTGGCTGCCCACCTCGCCTCCTCAGTGAGCTCCAGACCACTGAGAAGCCCTGTCTCGAAATACAAGGTGGATGGTGCCTAAGGTCTGGCCTCCACATGTGTGTGCACCCTGAAGCACAGAAACACACAGAGAGAAAGCTAAAACAAGAAAAAAAAGTAAAACAAAGCTAGCAACAACAAGGTGAATGATATCCTGAGGAGTGATATTCAAGGTTATCTTTGAACTTCCACATGTATGCACACATATACACATTCACTCACCACACAAATAAATTGAATAAAATTGAACAAAATATTTTTAAAATTTCTAGATACAAGATCACCAATATAGGAGCTGGGGATGTAGCTCAGTCAGTAGAGTGCTGGTGTAGCAACTTATCAAGTCCTGGGTTTGATGGGGAACCACATAGGGTAGGTAGCTGGCACACACCCACATACCCACAACTTTAGCCCTTGTAAAGTAGTGGCAGGAGAATCAGGACTTAGCTACCTAGAGAGTTTAAGACCAACCTTTAAGGCTATGTAAGAGTTATCCCAGAAAAAAACAAACAAAAAAACCCCACAAAAAACAATATACTCTTCCCTCGCTCTTTCGTAACACCTTTGGTAGTTGTCCTTTCCAACAGGATGAGGAATAGACATGTGACTGGTGGTGGCCCAGCCCTGGGGTACCTGGTATGAAGGACCTGCTCACTGGGTAGGTGCTGTTAAGTATACCTGTCTGTGTTCTCCATTCTCTAGCTGGACAACCCACACTCAAACCTGCATCGTCAGGCTGAAAACACTCTAGTATTCAGCAAGACAGCCTGGAGTCCACCTTGCCACTTCTCATTGGCAGCAAACCTTCAGAGAAAGAGGTAAAACATTTGAAATTTATTGTGCTGAAAAAAAAACTATCCCTTTAAACACTTATTTGCAGCTGTGCCCAATGATGATGGATTTATCGCATAAACTGTGGATTAGTAAACAGCTTGTACCCTGTAAAGAGCCCAACAAGTCCTTGCTCATCAGAGCACTTAATTGCGGTGGTTGTATCAAAGCCACGTAAAACTTAATCTCCAGCCACAAGCCGGTCTCTGTGTTTTACATAGGTGCCTCTGCCATTGTTTGTCCACCTGCTAAAATGAAAGATTCTTGGAAGATCAGGGTATGTAAAACGTGTTTATGATGCAAATATAAAGATGCCCTTTCATCTCTTCAAGCTTTGATGTCACGATATGAAGCTTCTGGTGTCCCTCCTTCTAGATCCATAGTGAGATGCTGTCTGGTTCCCCAGCCCCTGTGCCTAGTGTAAACAGTCAGGAGCCAGTGGTAGGGGCCTCTGTTTGCAAGGCTGTCTGAAGAATCTGCCTGCTGCTAAATTAATAGAAAGAGGACTGTCTATGTTTTTTTTCAAAGGTTCAAAATAATGAGTTGAGTGTCTAGGTCAAGGAAGCCTGATAAGTGGGAAGTTAAACAGGGGGTTCACAAGAGGGCATCTAGCACAGGAAAGGTCCTCTGTGTGCTAGGAAGATCCTGGAGATTGTTCCCTAGACACACGTGGGAGACTCCTACTCCCAACTTGGGTGAAACCGACACATGTCGTCTTAACACAGTTAAGAAGCTAGTTAAATTACATCTTAATTTTGGTCAAGATCTCTCAAACTTTTAGAAACACAGATGCCCAGAGTGTGCCCTAGACCATTTGGATGGTAATTGAGATGCCCTTTGTGTGGGCTGGGTAAGTCTATCTGGTAGGCTCCAGGGCCCTGAGACTGTGGAACAGACTTAAAACCATGGGGATACTGAATTCCATTGTGCTGTAATGCCAACTATTCATTAAAAAATATCATCACTAGTAGAAGACATAGTAGTAGTAGTATATATGTATAAAAAAATTTAAATCTCCTAAAAGAATAAATAGAAACCATAACTGATTTTTGTTCACTACAGAATTTTTGAATGAATGAATTTAAAGTTACATAAAAGCTGAATAAAAGTAATAAAATTTAAATTTTGTCCACTTCAATCTGTAAGCTGGTATGTGTGACTAAGGGGAGTCTTAAAGGGGAAACCTCAAAAAGGAGGCCTACAAAGCAAGCTGAGCTCTGAGAGTAGGGAACTGAAACACACTACAAATTTCCTTGGGAAGCATCTTCTCATTCATTAAAAAACCCCAAACTACATTGTTTAAAGTATCCTATTTCTAGAATGAAAACATGGAGTCCATGTAGACAGCTACTGGCTCTGCTGTGGCATGTTGTGTGACACTAGGTCTCAGAGAGATAGCTCCTGGGTTTTCTGGAGGTCAGGAGAGTCAAGTCATTCTTAAATTCTGTGTCTCTCATAGAGTTCCCCAAATGAAGGACGCCTTGCCTATGGGGTACAGCACTGCCACAGTGGGTCTTTGAGGTTGGTTTTGAGAGAAGCAATTGTATCATTTGGGCATAAGTTCATGCAAAGAATGGTCTCGTGCATACGTGATTTTCTCACTGACCAGGATGTTTAATTCATCAGAACACTCAGTCTCACCATCTCCTGCACAATGGCAGTTTACTCTACAGCTGTTTTTGTAGCTGGAGCAGTAAAAAGCCACTTGCAGTGATGAGGGCCTAAATCTACTGATTGTAGACATGAGGAACTCACAATATCCCATCAGTCACGAGGGGGGCAGACAAGCTAATTGACCCACTTAACGAGTAGAGCTCCCCAAAGAGGGCTGTCTTTCATGGCTTAAGTCCCATTAATCAACAAATACTCATTGGGCTCCTGCTGTGCCCCTCATGTGGATGCTGGAGATGCCTGGGGAGCATGGCATAAATCAAGACCTGTGGTCCAGAGCATCCTTTGATTCTCTTGAGAGCAGGGTGCCCTGTGGTGCTGCTGGGAAACATAGTGTGTCTATGAACATGGCTGCACTTAGGACTCGCAGAAGAAGGTGCTGATGGCAAAGATGTGGAAAGGATAAAACAATGTGAAATAAGAGATTCATTGTGTGCACTGAAAGGGAAATATAAGACACAGACCCTTGACAGAAGGGCACTCTCAGGAAATGGCTCCTGCAGTGCTGGGTCTCAGGTGCACCAGCTCTGCCCTCAGGACCCTAGAGGAAGATAGCACCCACAAACTATCAGGACTTGGGTTTCTGCTCTTTGTTTTGCTTGTAAACTCTAAATGCCAGCATTCAGGTCAGAAGTACAACTTGAAGAGACAAGATGTTCCATGTAAGGAGTCCCCAACTTCAAGGAATTTCTCTATCCTTTAGGTCTGGTCATGCTATGGGTGAGTAAGCTTCAATATTATTTTTACTTAGAAGTCCTAGACTAAAGTCAAAACAATGACTTGCCTTCAGTTTGTGTACTCAGAACTATGGAGCCCTGCTTACTCTGATGTACAGTCATAGCATGTGCAGGCACACACACACACACACACACACACACACACATATACACACACACACACATACACACACACACGTGCACACACACACACATACATACACACATGCACGCACACACACACACGTCAGGCTTACGTATGCAAGTGACACGATGGCGTGTACTCCTGTGTGTCTTCCTACCTGCATGCTTACCTATTCTTGCCTCTTCTAGCATCCTTCCATGACACCTTGGGCTGCCCAGACCTCAAGAACAGTCTTGATGGAACTCATGATTTGGGAATCAGGAATATCTGTCTGTTGATGTTTTGAAAAAAAAAATTCAGTAAAAAGGTTTTGTGAAGAAATTCCACTTGTATGTGCACACATAGGATTCGAGGTGTTGGGTATGCAGTTTGGTATATATACTTCCAGCTCCTATGAAGGGTAGAGGAGTTGGAGCAAGTGGGGAGGAGCATGTGAGTTAGAGCATGTGTCAAGGAAGGTGGAGGACTTGGCACAGGTGGGGAGGAGGGCAGCTGTGCCCTTGCCAGTGTGTTTGTGTTAATCAGCCCCATTTTCTCCAACAGTAGGAGTAGGAGCAGAGCAGATCTCAGGACAGTCTCAAAGGTCGGGATAAAGGTAATATGAGGCCGAGACTATTTCCAACAACACTTGATAGTCTGGAGAGGAACTTTTGCTAGAGGGAAATTGTTCTGCCAAAAAGTGATTAGTTCACTCCAAGAGTCTCTCATTTTAAAATTCAGCACCAAAATGCAATCTGCCTCTCTTCTTTGGTTTCACCCCACTTACCTCTCCCACTCGGTCTCTCTGCGTGTGCTTTGTGATTTGATTTACAAATTTGCTATTGGATTTTGGAAGCATTAAGGGCCCTCAGCTGGCGCCAGCACAGCTCTATGCTAAGCCTCTGGTCTTGCTCTGACTCTCACTTGTCACCTTATATTCCTGTTGGGACACACCACAGCACTCTGTCATAGCATCACTTGTGGGGGCTTAAATTGCAGCAGGCAAGATTGGAGTTAGACCTGGGAAGTACGAGGAGCTATTCTATTTTAGATATCCCATGTCCTTAAGCGTGTACTGCCAGGAATGACCTGGAGTGACATTTGTTAGACCTCCCCATCAGCCTCGAATTTTGCATGTAATCTTGTGCACACAAGCCATCAAATAGGACCAAGAACATATACAAGCATTGTTGCTTAAAAGGAGCCATATTTGAAAATTGGATTATAAAAATGTCATTAAATAGATTTCTAAATTTTCAAAATTTGTCATAGAAATTTTCTTTCAGTAAAAGAAAAAGGGGACTACTTTTTATAAACAGATGTTAAGAAACCCATTAAAAGAGAGGGAAAAAAAGGAAAAGGAAGGAAAAGGACCCTAAGACTGGAGAGATGGTTCAGTGGTCAAGAACACATACTGCTCTTCCAGAGAACCAAGTTTTCTTCCTAGTCCCCATGTTGGTCAGCTCACAGTAACCTGTACCTCCAGCTTTAAGGAATGTGACACTGTCTTCTAGCTTCTGTACATTCTGCATTAATGAACATATCTACATACATGCACATATGTAAAACTTTTTTAAAAAGTGGGCCAGACTGCAGGTGCTGTTCATGAGGTGACAGCAAATGACATGGTGTGTGGAAGTACCAGGCCCACCTTCACAGTGGAGAAGGTTTGATGTCTTCTGACTCTCCTTGGAGTCATCTGCCAGCTTGGGTGGGAGCAGGTGAGCACCACACTCTCTTTGGTATGCTCGTGGCCTGTCCTGTGGCTGAACTAACCGGTATGTGTGAGAACCTACCTCTGGCTCACCACTGTGATCAACTTTGTGAAAGCCAATTGTCCCATCCACACTTCTCCAAACACTTTGCTTAGTATCTTCTTGGGTTCCTGCCTCTGGTTTTCCCTGCTTTGCTCCTCTACCTTCCTAGCATCTGAAGGCAGCACAGTGCCACACATCAGAGCCTCCCAGTGCCTGTCCCCACCACACCTGGCTTCATGGCTCAGTTGTCCCCGGCACAGCTTCCCTCCTCCCTCTCTGCTTCCCTCTCTCCTGAGTCCTGTCACCTGCTTGACTGACATCTTCACTGCTGCCACCCAGGCTTTTGGTTATGTTCCAAACTAGATTTAATTTTCATATTTTAAGATGATTGGAGAAGCATTCTACCTGTCTGTTTCTTAGCTCTGCTTGTCCCTCTGTGTCCTTGTTCCAGGTCATACACGTGGCGCCTGTTTGCCCTGCCTCTTGAGACTCAGCCAGGACAGTGCTGGAGATACAGCCTATGTGGTAGTTTGAATAAGAAGGCTCCCAAAAGCTCATTTCTTTCAGTGCTTAGTCATCAGGGAACAGTGCTGTTTGAAAGGTTTAAAGGGATTAGGAGGTGTGGCCTTGTTGGAGGAAGTGTGTCATGGGGGGGTGGGGGGTGGGCTTTGAGGTTTCAAAAGCCTATGCCAAACCCGGAATCTTTCTCCCTGTGGATTATGTTGTAGCTCTCAGTTACTGTCCCAGCACCTTCCTGTGTGCTGCCATTATCCCTACCATGATGGTAATGTACTGAACCTTTGAAACTATAAGCAAGCCCCAATTTTATAAGCTGCCTTGGCCATAGTATCTCTTTACAGCAGTAGAGCAGTGACTAAGACAGCCTGGCTTCTCATACAGCTCAAGATGCTACACTCACGCCAGCTTTCTTTCCTGTCTAACTTATCTACTACCTAGTCCTCCACTTCCCTTTCTTCAGATCTTTAGCTAACTGATTTTTGGAAAGCCCTACTCATATGCCTAGGGTGTTAGTTGTATATGTTTACTGTACAAAAAGTTCACTACAATAGAAATGGTCATTTTTATAATTAATGATCAAATCTTTCTTCCCCTTTCCCTCCTCTTTTCTCCTCTTCTCTTCTCTCCCCTCCCTTCCCCTCTTCTTCCCTCCTCTCCTTTCCCCTCCCCTCTTCTCATTTTCCCTTCCCTCTTCTTTCATTTCCTCTTTCCCTGTCATCTCCTTTTTCTCTCCTTTGTTTTTCCTCTCCCTCTTTCCCCCTCCCTTTCTCCTCTTCATTTATATTAGAAATGCTACTTCTGCCCCAAAATATGTTCTTGCATTTTCCAAAGGGTCTCAGTATTTCTGTACAGTGTTCTGTGACTTTGTAAGGATGTACGAAAAACTTGGTTGCCCTTTCTGTATATTGCTCAGTGCTAGGATCACCACTCTACTGTGCACCTTTGCATTCTTCTGGTGCTCAGTAGGGTAAAGTGTAGATCGTATTTTCAGATCATCAACAGGATGGACGGTGTTTTCAAAGCTCTGCCCAACACTTTGTTTTCATACTGGCCTTTGGAAGGTCAACTATTTCCCAACATGAGACACTGACAATTTCTTTAAACACTGGCCAGAGGGAAGGGCCACCTGCAATGTTGTCTTAATCTTCCTTTGAGTATCAGTGAGTTTAGCATGCTTCTGTAACATTTGCCTGGGCATTGTAGTTGTTTCCTTATTATATTATTTCTATGCCAGTTGTCAGTTTTGCAACAGTCTTAACTCTACAATTTTCCACTTTTTAACATGCTGGTAATAGGTTGAAATTTGTTTTTAGACCACACAGATCTTCTTTTCTTTGTGTTTATAATATATATTTTTTTAATTTGCAGACATTTTTTTGAAACCTGCAAGTTGTTGGGAGAAACCTGGAACTGGAGGGGCCAGTTGGGGCTCTGGCCTTTCATTCTTCTTCCATTACTATGGTTTTATTCTTTTTCCTTGTGAAGAATATTCTGTGTAGAGCTTCCCTGTTTCCCTAAGCAACAGGGCTTCATGATACCCTGTTGTATCACTTCACCTGTGTACACACAGTCTGATGTTTTGACGGGCATACCCTGCCTCATATTCCCTGTGTGAGCTGGGTGTGACTTTCCCAGCCCCTCCTGATGGCACCTTACTTCACTGATGGGGTCTTTGGTGATCAGAAGTTATTAAGCACAATGAAGCTTATCCTGTCAAAACTACATGACTAATGCTATTGCACTGGGGAGGGGATACCTAGTGGGCCTTTCTCCCCTGTTTTAATCTTATATTTTCTTTCATTACCTTCAGTGATCTCCCCTGGTTTTGAATTTTTCCTGCTAGTTCAATTATCATTGTAAAATTAACTTATGGGCATAATGTGACATAGTAATCATATCTTCTTTATAAATAACACATTTTATCTAATTGTCCAGAGTCTTTATGAGGAATAATATCTCCTGGCTTTTGTGGTAAACAAGGGCATCACAGGTTCTATTCTCTATCTCAGCAATCTATCACATAAATTAGTTATTTTTGCCACTGCCACAGTGAGATACCTGACAAAAGCAACATAAGGAAAGAAGGTTTGGTTAGACTCACAGCTGGAGGGTACAGTCCAACATGGTGGAAAAGGCATGGCTGCTGGAGTTTGCAGCGGCTGGTCACATTGTGTCCACAATCAGAAAGAAGAAGGAGATGAACACTAGTGCTTGGCTCCTTTTCTTCTTTCTATTCAGCCCAAGATCCCAGTCCATGGGATGCTGTCCCTTTCATTCAGGGTGGTCTTCCTCCTCAGTTAAACCTTTCTGAAACTCTCAAAGCATGGCTAGGGGGTTGTCTCCATGGTGATTCTAAGGCCTGTCAAGTTGACAATCAAGACTAATCAATCATCACCTGCTTTAACCAATCCCATATCATATTTACTGTAACTTTAAAATATCTGAGTATTTTAGCACATCTTTCATGTGGAATTGTTCAAGAGTTTGCAAGATTCTTTGCTCTTTGGATTTTTGTAACATTTTAGGATCAGCTTGGCAAGTGTCTCCCTCCAGCCTAGCTTTTATTGGAATTGCATTTAGAATGTAGATCAATTTGGAGTGAGTTAATATCTTTACCATATGTCCTTGAATGCACCAAATACTTTCATTCACTTGACTCTTTAAATTCCCCTAGTAACATCTCCTGTGTGATCCACTCATAGGCTGAATTAATCCAGGGTAGTGAGAGTAGCCTCTGTGTGTCCACAGAAAAGGAGCCCAAGGCTGAGCCACAAGAGCAGACAGTTTATTTGGGTGGTGATCCTAAGATTCAGAGTATTAACAGTGAGATAGCTGCAGAGGAACTGCAGAAGTCTGGCTAGGCCACTTGCCAGAAGTCATGCCCTCCAGTGGGTGAGGGCTGCCTGAGAAGCCCTAATGTCCCGCACTTCTGAGAACTCCCTTGCACAGTCCAGGGTGAAGAGGGTGAACACCATGGCTTGAGTGGGTGCTGCAGTCCGAGAAGTAGAGACCCTTCCACATAGGAGGCCTCTGAGCACGGAGCTGTCCACCCAGACTGTGCTGAAGTCGGCTTGGTAGGAGGAAGGAGGGAGTACAGGCACAGCTGCTGGTGCTGCCCAGTCTTCATGGCTGTTGTTAGATGGGTATCCATCTGACTTTTTATGTTGACCACACTCAACTAATCTATTAAATTGAGCCATAAAGTCTAATAATTATCCATGGATTCCTTCGGAATTTTTAACTTACCTAGTTAAATCACCTTGAATGGTTATACTTTTATTGTGTTCTGAGCCTCATACCTTATACTTCTTCTTTTGTGTTTTTGTGCCTTGATGTGGGATCTAGATCTTTTATAACAGTGCTGGAGGGAAATGGTAAGGACTCATGATTTCCTCTATTTTGGAAAGTGTTTATACCCCCGAATTAAAGCAGCACACTGGCTGTGGATTTCATGACCACACCTGGCTCTGGGGTAAGTCCTCTATTCGAAGTTTGCTAAGGAGTTTTCTGAACACAAGCAGATACCTAATCTTACCTTTTGTGGTTCTGTCACAATGCTCTGCTCACTTGTCCTTTCTTGTGATGAGTTACACTGGAACTCATAGCTGCTCAGTTGTAAAAAGGCTATTTGCAAGAAATCTCAACGATTCCATCAGCATATGAATGGACAAAGAAAATGTGGCCTTCATACACAGTGAAAAAAAAAAACACACCACAAAATTGAAAGAAATACCTCATCTGTTGGGAGAGGGCTATAATGGGAGAACTTCATGTTACGTGAATCAAAACAAACCAGAATGACAAATACTGTATATGTTTCTTCTCATATGTAGTCTTAGATTTTATATAGAGATATAAAATCATTTATATGTGAAGTGAAATCAGAATGAAGGCCATGGAAAGGAAGATTAGTGGGAGAGGTGAGAGGATATGGAGAGGAAGTGGGGAGAAGGCGAGTATGGTAAAAAATATACAGTGTACTTAAAAGAAATGATCTTTTTCAAATCCAGCATTGCAATGTTCTGTATTCAATGAATACAGAACTATAAGCAACTTTTGAGAAAAGAAATGTCAGCTGGAGGAATCCATAGAGGCTATTCACTTTATCCACTGTACTAAGAACATTACGAGCAGTTATTTTGGTAGTTTACTTGCTTGCTTGCCCCAGAAATGTGATGAAGCCTCTGGAATCCCTTCTAGAAAAAAATTCAGTGCATAAAATAGGACAATGGGATTTTGAGATAAAGAAACAAAGTACTTTAAACTATGTCAGTGCAAGGACAACATGTGTCTTCAAATCATGAAACAGGCTGGTGTACTAACATATATGGTTATAGAGTAACATGTTAAACAAGATCAGTGACAGGCACTATAATTCTGAAATAGCACCTCACCTAAAAGGCATTTTGAGATGGCTTCATTGAGTGTCATATGAGGTGACATTTGGCAAGTGACTGGTTGGTGCATGTATTGATCATTGAAGAATGCATGTGTTCAGTAAGAGATGGGTAAAAGAAAAAGACAATAGTTGTTTATGTTCACAGAGCTTCAGGTTTTCTCTATGGTCCCTGTGGAGACTGCTGACCCAAGATGAGGACCTCAAAAGCTAACCCAAGGTGTCTTGTTCTTTCAGCCTAAGCTGCATCCCCATGCTGAATGGAGCTGTTCCTCCTCCTCGGAGCCTTCACGCCCTCTGTTGCCTGGTCAGCAACTCCTGCTCTGCTTTCCCCACTCCTTCTCCAGCTTTAACGTCCTTTCCCATTCCAACCCCCCATTTCTCTATCCATACCCTCATTTTGGTGTTTCTGCTCATTGGTTGCTCTTTGCACACTGTGAACTTGCATTTTGTTGCTTTTTCCTTGCCAGTCCCGAAGCACTGTGCAAAAGGGTCTTGACCATTCTGTTCACTTTGTACCTTGGTCACTGGTACAGGCTGGGTCCTGGGAAGTAGTGGCCAAACATTAGGTGAAGGACTGAAAATGCTCCTTTCTGGGCTGTGTCAGAAGCCGGCAGCCACTGTGGTTGTATGTAGTTATTCTCAGACTCCTATGGACCTGGCGACATTTATTCCGGAGGCTCAAAATAACTCTGCCTGTGTAAGAGAGACAGGCACTCTCTGTAGTCTACTCACCTCAATTGTGCCATTTACATTTGTCACATGAATTATAGCTACAACTGCCTTTCGCTTTTGTTGCTAGAAGGTGGGCCCCACTTTGCAGTTGCTATGCAAATGTACCAGCTTTGCAGTGTGAGGCCAATGTGTTCCTGTTTCACAGTCCTTTCCTAACTTTATTCTTCCACTCTAATGGCAGTGATATTTTTGTGTTTTTCATTTTGTCAAGCTCACCTATTGTCCTAGGCTGCAGACTGACCTCATCCCATAGATGCTTGTGAGCAGAGCAGGTGTGCTTCCCTCTATGGCCAGGGTGGTGACCAACCCCAGCCCAGACCTTTCAGGCTGGACCTAAGGAAGGGGAGGTGTCTAGGAGCCACCCAGAGAAGCTGTACTTGGGGAAAACAGACTGGTTTTCTTTTGCAGAGGTGAAAATTGGACAGGTTTGGTGCAGTTTGTTATGGTGACATTTTTATACAATGTTATTGTGGTGTCTCTGTGGGAAAGTAGCTCCCTGTCAGGCAGAGGGTTACTTTGGCCTGACAATTGACAACCAAAATAACAGGTTGTCCTTTGCAAGGAAACTGCTACCACACATATTTCCTCTCTCAGGAAAAGGAGATGTGTTTGTTCCTTGCTTAGCACTTCATTCTGCTCTGAAGGACTTTGGGCTGCAAATGACACACATTACATCATCTCCAAGGTAGTTTTGAATTCCAAGCATACTTCTGGGTCTCCAGGTCTTCTGAGCACCCCCACCATGGCTCTTACCTGTGAAGTGCACCACTATTCATTCTACAGAAGGATTTGAGAACAGGACTCACTCAGCCTCTGATTCATCTTTTAAGCTGGCCCAAATTAAATGTGAATCACAATGACCTTGGCCACGTCTGTCTATCCTACCATTTTGGTTTTACAAAAGCCCATTACATTTTCACACCTGGTGGATACATCTCAGTGCTACCATAGTCAATACCTACTGAGATAGAGATGTGTTTATCCAGACTTGCCTGGGAGAAGGGACAGCAGCTATCCTGAGTACTGGCCCTGACGTCTAGGGGAAAGGGACAGTTGCTGTGCTAGTTTCACATTGAAGTTGCAGGTTGCTCCCATGCTCCAACTGGGCTCAGGCCTGAGTCCTAGGCACCTCCAGGGCCTTCAGGTCCACCTGGTAAGAGATAAACTTAAGTGTGGGAGGAACAAGACAC
Source organism: Lophiomys imhausi (assembly GCA_907164525.1). Taxonomy (NCBI): domain Eukaryota; kingdom Metazoa; phylum Chordata; class Mammalia; order Rodentia; family Muridae; genus Lophiomys; species Lophiomys imhausi. Next base: position 2,146,215 of record CAJQZJ010016246.1, on the reverse strand, counting down.
GTTCTGGCTGGTAATCAAGTAGCCAGCAATGTTTGGAAGGTTCACTGATACTGGTGGCTACTTAGGCACTCAGGTTCTGAGGCCACAAAAGCCTGAGTCAATATATGTGTTATTGTACCTCCCCATATTTAGCAACTTCCTTATTTAAAAAAAAGCTATGGAAATGCAATCTCTTCTTCAATACCTACACTTCCATATAGGTAGTTCATACAAAACACTCAGTAGAATATCTGGATTTTTTTTTTTAACTGAACAAGTGTCAGTTGTAATCTAATGAACAATGTAGTATGAAAATATCTGCATAGAGCAGAAACCCAGTCTTGGACAGGAGTAAATGATTTAACACAAGTTCATGGTGGTAGATGTTACCTGTTCCAGGGTACAGCCATCTCTAGAAGCAGCTCTCATCTTATTTAATAGTCTGTGCTTCTGTGTCAGGTATTTCCACACAATCTAAAGCTAAATGCCAGACAAAATATAAACAGGGGGCCAGAAGAAAGGTACACTCTCAGAGACAGCGAGCAGAGGGGATCGCACCAGAGGAGGGTGTGGCAGGAGTGTCTTCTGTTCCCTCTTTCCTCAAGGCTATGAGGGGAGTGAGGGGGCAAAGCAGGTAAGGCATGGCTTTCTGAAGAGACCCTTGGCTTCCACCAGATAGATCTGCAGTGTCCAGGACAGAGGAGTCCACAGACACAGGCCAATGTGGCATGAGTCCCAGGGGACCTGTGTGAGAGGGACAAAGTCCAGTGCTGTCCACTCTCAAGCTCTGGATAGTCAAGTGTGTTTCTGCAGTAGTGTTGCCCTCACTGGGCCCACTGAGAGCCATCAGTCACTGCTTCTGTAGAACTGATCTCTAGAACATTTCACTAAGAGGCACAATGGCATGTGTGTCTATGGGAACTCAAGACAGCTTGGGAAAAGCTTTAAAATGATAATATTTATCTCAGTGGTGCTCACTTATCAGAGCAGATAGATTTAGAGGTTATCATTTGCCATGCTGGGAGCACACTTGGGGTATAGACTTCCCACAGTGTCCACATCTTGGGTTGGGGAACAGCACATACTTTGAGATCTCCCTTGGCTTCTCTCGTTGGTCCTCATTGGAGGGGAACCTGGGTTAGAGATGACTGCTGGGAAACAGATTACAAAAGAGTTCTGATTTCAGCAACATGAAATTTTTCTCCAAGAATATCCCACACTGGGTACATCTCCACAGGGCACTCTAGAAAGAGCCTGCTGTGCCCTGGTGTTTTCTGATGCGCAGTCCTGCAGATAATCCATCTCAAGGAGTAGGCAATTCATCTTCCATTTTTTTGTGGTGGGGGGGCTTTTGGAGTGTACAGTACAATGCCCCCTGGCTATTCCATGTCCTTCTGTCTGCTCCAGAAGATGATTTTGGCATGTGGTTGTCACATTTTAATGCTTGGGTAAGATTCTGACTGAGTAGTTTTTATCTTATGGAAAATTTGAACTCCTTTGTTTTTCTGCAAGCCTAAGAGGGGACATTTGGAGAACCAGGACTACGTATGGTTACATTTGATAGAGAGCAAGGAGACTGATCTTGTTTAGCTTTGTCAGTGGCCATTCCATTTCATGCAAGCATCTGAGTCAGTTCAACAGGAAATCTTCATGCGGATGCCACCATCAGACATTTCCAGATAACATTGTATGTCCTCAGCATCCTCTACCTGCAGCTACTACTGATGGCCTGAAGAGGGACTGCATTTTTGGATACATCTTTTTCAAACGATGGGCAAACTTCATGCTTTTCATTGCAAGGTTTTTCTCCCAAAGTCTACATGTTCCTTGTACAGAAGATGGAAACTTCAAGGACTTTCTCCATGGTTATGATTAAACAAAAATGGAGGAGAGTGGGAAACTAAGACTTGAGGTCCCAGCTCGGCATCTGTTCCTCCCAGGGCCCTGGGCGATTCTTCCCTTGAGACCTAATGTTTCTCCTCCTTTGAAGAGAGATGCCCTCAGTTTAGCCAATTCAGGCATGTGCGGGTTAAAAGCTGCCTCTTGAACCTGTGGTCCTTTAAAATTTATGGAACAACATGCTACATCAGGCTCAATGAGCTTGGCCTCACATAAAGTCAATACTGTCTCAGAGCAAACACAGTTCTCGAATACAAGGTCAGAGTGAAAGAATTCCAACCCCTGTCCTTCCCCCAACCTCTTGCCTCCCTTCAAAGACCTGAACAGTGAGCTTCCCCCTGTGCAGGTCAAATGCGTGTCATAGCAGACACTGGGGTTAATATTAAACTAAAAATTAGTAGATTAGATAACCGTTACATGCTTTTAGTGCCAATTAATTTAATAGCTGTTTTTCTTTTTTAATTCTGCCTTTTACAAGGCAGGAAAATGTGACGCACAGTTCCCTGTGGAGCGTTCTCAGGTGGGTCCATTGTGATGGCTGCCACCAATTGAGTGGTTGACGCGTGTAATCCCCTCAGACTCTGCTCCAGTGATGTCAGGCTGGAGACCTGGGAGTGGACTATTAAAGAACACATTAAACATGCCCCTTGTTGCAAGATTTATGCTGGCTTACGGTAGGATCACAGTGCTGCAGTGGCATTTGTTTGAAAACGAAAGGATTACATGGTGTTTGTAAAATGGGGAATTTAGTCCTGGGGAGGGGCAGTGTGAAGGTGATTTATGTCTGTTTATGTTCCCCTGAATCCTTTGATATGCCAGCTTCTGTCACTAAGCATTAGGGCACTTGTAATTTCCTGAATCAACCAAGATAAATACACAAATAATTTATGTTGAAAACTCCACTGAAACTGTGTAGCCTAAACGGTGGGCCTCATCCCAAGACAGAGCAGGGGACAGCAGCATGGTTTCCAAAGTTATACCATCATGAATCTCTGTGTTTTAGGAGTGAGTCCAACAGCTACCTACCATGGCAGCCACTGGTTGAGGGTGATTCGCTCACTCTGGGTTTTGGTTCAGGGAGAAACCATAAGGAATTGTTGTGCAGAAATATCTGCACAGGGAGGAGGCTGGTTGGCTGGCCTCTCCCTGTGACCCAATGGAGAAAACCACAATATCGCAGCCTGGGACTGTCTGTCCTTTCTTTGTAGTGCTGCCCTTTAGCAAGCTGCTTCAAAGGACTTGTTCTCTGAGAGATGAGAAGTGAAGCTCCTTGGCTTCAGATGAAGAGAGAAGGCTTTAGAATTCAGGAAAGGTCCTGGCCTTTCTTCATAAAAATCCTCAGCCATCCAGAGTGAGCAGGATCACCATGCAGAGATGAGGCTTCTGGGTATCAGCGTGGTGTCAAGTCCTCATGAGACACTTCCAAGCACCAGTCTGGGTCTGCAGGAATGGTCCCAGGAGTCACCCCTAGCTGAAACTCTGCAGCTCTGGTGAGGGGGGCGTCCCTTGTCAAAAAGCCCTTCCCTGCATCCCAGAGATATCTATCTTAGAGAGGAGCACATCCTTTGGAAAAGAAGGTTCATTATTGTGCCACCTGGGAATCAAAACTCCTAGAAAATGGATTCCACATTTTTATCCCACTATTAATTATGCATCAGGAACGGATGGCCTGGTGGAACCAGCAGTGCGATGAGTGTGCTCGAGAGCGCAGATCCTGTTTCTCAGTTCTGGAAGGAGCCATGGGAACACATGAGCCCCACTTCAGCCAGCTCACCTCAGAGGGAGGTGCTGGACAGGCAGAGAAAGAGCTGAGGCTATGCTGGGCTCCCTTCTAACTCAAAGTCAGGGTTGTTTCAGCTCTTTCATTCCCAGACCTTGCAGAACACTCACTGTTCTTCCTAGAGATCAGAACCCTAACCTCTTACTCACACCCTACCTTTGTAGATCAGTTTTTGTCAAGTGCTTCCTGATAAGCAGGGCAGATGTAGGAAATTGCGGTCAGGAAGGGTACCATCTAAATAGAGGCAAAGTGTTCCCCCTCCTCTCTGCCTCATGCACAAAAGGGCCCACAGACACATGCTCTCACACATACACATAAATGTGCAAGGACCCAAAAAACATGCACCAGACACGCAGACACATACATGTGTGCACAGACATACCTTCACACACACATGCATTAGCACCTGGATATTTACCTTTGCATAGTTCTGTCTATCTGAAACCAGCCTTTGCTCTTTGACTTTCCCTCGCTGACCTGTGGACAAAACAGCAGAAGATCTGGTTTGTCGTCTTCTTCTTTTATTCTAGTGATGTTGGGAAAGGGAGAGGCTGTTGTCTGTCTCTAAAAGGAATTTTACTCAAAGCAAAGTGAACAAAAAGCAAAGGGAGATTCTGAGGTCATACTTCTGCTCTCATGGTGTCTATCCACAGACTCCGCCGTCTAGGGCCGGACTCCTAGACATGGCCAGTTTGAAGCTGTCTTAACTAGCTCACTTTGCCATTGGGCCTCTTTCCTTGTTAGAATACATTTTCAGTGGCTTTGGAGTGAGACCATCACAGTATGTTTTTAAAACCCTGGACAGCTGCACTTGATCCCAGCAAAGCTGCTGGGGTTCCTGGCTGCTCTGTCAGCATGAGTCCCAAGGGAAAGAAGCCCCTCCTCCCCATCTCCCATGAAAATACAGGCTCAGCTCTTGCCTGTTTGTCCTGCTGCAAGGTATTCACAAATTTTCCTATTACCCCATGTCTGCATTTAAAACCACATTTGGGATTTACTGAGAGTTTCCTTTATAGGATTGTTTTGTAAAGATGGCATTTTCCTTCCTGTCCACTTGAAAACCAGTCAAAAACAGCAAGAAGAATGAGAATAAAAATGCAAATGCTGTCTTTACGACAAAATCGGAGACATCTGTAAGTCTGAAACACAATATAGGAGGGAAGGCTGCCAAGGAGGGAGAGGGCCAAGAAAGCCCAGGAGGGTTGGGAGGACACCACAGCTGCAGAGTTGGAGACTCTCGGTGACCCAGCCCCAGGGAAAAGCAGCTACTGTGTAGGGAAAGAGGCAAGATGATTAGGCCAGGAGCAGGTGTCCTGAGGCAGCTTGCCACAGAGTCCCAGGAAGCAGAGGATGCAGGGATGAGATGGGGAGTTATACAGTAACTGATACTTCTAAGTAAGAAAAAGTGGCGTGTTGCCAAGGCAGGGTGGACCCATGACCATCATGGCAGGTAGCATAGCAGCAGGCAGGCAAGTATGGCCATGAAGCAATAGGCAAGAGCTCACATTTCAATCCATAATCATGAGGCAGAGAGATTAACTGGGAATGGTTTGGGCTTTTGAAATCTCAAAGCCAATTGCCAGTAACCCACCTCTTCCAATAAGATCACACCTTCTAATCCTTCCCAAACAGTTCCAACAACTGAGGACAAAATATTCAAATATATGAGTCTATGAAGACCTTTCTCAATTAAGCCACCCTCTGCCTGTCTGCCTGCCTGTCTGTCTGTCTGCCTGTCATCAACATATTACCTGTCTATTCATTACATGCCTGTCTATCTGCCTATCTACGTTTACATCATGGAGTGATTCTAGGAAAGGAGATTTTCTCCCTTATATCTTTAAGATCTCTTGAGTTTATGCACATATCTACAGCTTGGGAAATAATAGTAAAAAATTATAGATCAGATTACATCAAATTAAGAAAGATTAAAAAGTGAAGACATCTTGCAGAATGAGATGTTCATCAGACAGGGATGGATACACAGAATATGCAAAGAACTCAAGAAGCTGAACTCTACATTAACAAGTGATGACAAAATCAGTAATGGTCAAACAATGACCAATGGAATTAAACAGAGAGTTCTCAGAAGTACAAATGGCTGATGTATACCTGACAAGATGTTAACATCTATAGCTATCAGGGAAACACAAATCAGAGCTGTCCTGAGAGCCCATCTAACCTCAGGCAGAAAGAAAATAAAAACAGTAAGTGCTGGGAACCCTGGGAAAAGGAGTTCTATACACTGCTGAGGAATATAAATTAGCACCCAACTGCTGTGGAAATCAATATGCCCATTCTTTAAGAAATTAAAAGTGGACCCTCTGTGTGACCTCGATATGTCATTCCTGGGTTATACCCAAAGGAATCTAAGTCAGAAAACCACACAGATACCTGCACATTTGTATTTGTAGAAATTCTATTTACAATATCCAGGTTATAGGATCAGCCAGAGTGCCTATCAATGGATAATGGGCAAATGGAGGGGGGCATCCATAAAGAGCAATGAAATTATGTCATTTTCAGGAAAATCCGCAGTGCTGGAGATTATTGGAAGATGGTGGGTAAGATGGACTTGGTGAAAGCGTGTGTATATGTGTGGAAATGTCAAAGTGAAGTCCATTATTGTGTATAATTCATATGCACTGAAGAGACAATTTAAAACATTACTATTTGTATGTGTTGCAGAGGTGGGAAGGGAAGGTGTGTGCTACAGCACACATGTAGAGGTCAGAGGACAAGCTGTGGAAGTCAGTTCTCTCCTAACATGCTGGTCCTGGAGTCTGAACTCCAGGTTTTCAGGCTTAGCAGGAAGTTCCCTTACCTGCTAGTACATCTCTACAGCACTTGCGATCAGAACATTTTAAGCGAACGATGAGTCTGGTGAGCCCTGAAATTAGATGCAGTGATGTTTGCTCATGGAAGCCAGACATCAGTGGCTTTGGATTAGCCCAGCTCTGAATCCCGTGTTTACGTGGGGTTGCCACTTAGGATCTTTATGTGTGCCAGCCCTAGGATTTAATCTACCCACTTTTTAGTTTTCCCTGTCAGAGCACAAACTGAGCTTTGGCAGTTTGGACACCACTGTTACAGGTGGGGACTTGCTGGGCTGATGGACCAGAGTCCCTAAGATGATGGTGGGTACTGGACGAAGCAGATGATGGAGACGTTCCTGGAACCTTACCACCTCTCCAGCTGCCAGATGTTAGCATCTCTTCACGACTTCTTTCAGATCCTGTCACCATTGTCCTACTTCCTGTAAGTTACCATAAAAACACTGTGCACCTTGTCATAGGAAGTGAGGAGCTCATCTCACAGCTCTGGGGATATAATACTATCCTTTTCTGTTTACATAAGCAACTCATTAACCATCTGGATTCACTGAGTGGGTCACTTCATATCGGCTCTGTGAGCCTGAACTCTCAATGCCCTACACTGCCCCTGAGGTAAGCTTACCCTTGCTTCATGCAGATGAGCTGCAGAGGCACAGCCCAAATATTACTCTTCATCCCAGTGACCTCTGCACTAGCCTGCACTAGCAGCATGTCCTGTCCCTGTCTTCTCTTAGGAGAGTCCCATTTTATGCCTTCTTTTCCAGACCACTTAAGCCTCATTTCCCCTTCTACATCTTTTCAATTCAGCCAATTCTAATTTCTTCTTTTTCAGAGTCCCAATTTATGACAATTGCTCTTCAGATTCTTCTGATTCGCAAGAGTTGATCCCCTGCTAAGAGATGAGCTCCTTAGTCCCCCTCTCTGGTGTATTCCACATGGTCTGTGATGAGGCTGGGTGCAGTGAAGGCTTAGGAGCTCTCTGGTTAGCTGATTGCCAGGCACCCTTGGAGAACACTGCACAGCATTCACCATGTGCCAAGTGCCTCGTTTCTCTGCAGTGTTGTGGGAATGCAATCTCCGCCTGATTGTGTTCAATTGTTTCACTGGTGTTTTCTCGCTGATACTGTGTTCTCCCAATTGCTGTGGTTTCTCCACGATTGCTCTGGAGATCTTCAGGTGAAAGCATTGGTGTTGTAACAAGGACGGAAACAGACAATGTCGGCCTGTAGTTGCTCTAAATGCGCAAGCTCAGAGAAGAGGTTCTCAGCTCCAGGCAAGGGGGATGCAGCGCTACTTTGGGAAGCATGACCTCAAGCAAGGAGGAGATACAGGCCTGAGAGATCTTTGTACTCTGAAGCTTCACAGCTCTTCTCCCTAAAAAACCTGCCTCGTGCCAGTGTTTCTACCCACGATGGGCATTCCAAGAGCTGAGCCAGTCCTTACCTACAAGATGGACAATGGGAAGAAAAAGGTGAGTCTGACCATGAGGCATCACCTAGCACCCATGCAGCCCTTCTGCCATCCTCTCCTCTCTGTACATGGCTCTACCTGGGAATCCACAATGGCTGCTCATACTCAGGAGAGAGTAAAGACAAGAATGAGCGTTTGAAAAACTAAGAAACATTTTTAGGGATTTATCACATTTGCCTGATGTCAGCACAATTGGACCCTGAAATATACGTAGTCAGTTCCCTGGACTTGGACAGAATTATGTTCCTGGGTTCAGTACAGTTATGCCCTTTACTCTTTGTCTGTTTTCAGTCTCACTTCACCCTCCAAGTCTTCCCCGAATCCACACAGAGTAGAGTCATGGAACCGGTGTGAGTCAGTTAAATCCCTTAATGTTAGAGAAAAAGGAATTGAGGGCTTGCCATAGGAAGTAAGGAGGCTCCTTTCACAGCTCCATGGAAGCGCTGTCATTTTCTATCTGCAGGCAACTCTAACCACCCTGATTAACTGAGCTGTGTCATTCCATGTTTTCTCTGTCGTGATCACCCACAATACCCATTTCCGTCACCCACCAGCCACCCTATAGGTCCTTGCCAAAGGTACCCAAGCATCTAAGGTCTTTGCCTCTCTTCTGCTTCTGACCTCATGTTTCTGGAAGCATGGGCTACTTGAGGCACAGATCCTGCATGGGCCACCTGAGGCACAGATCCTGCTGTTTTATTCCAGCTGTTACTTTTTGGCTGTAAGATGCTGCATGGTAGCAAGCGGTCCTTGATGTGTTTGAACTCCTGTGGGTATGTACAAGTTCCCAGGAAAACTGCCATAGGATAGTGAGCACTTTGATTGGCCCAAGTAAAAATGCCTTTGAGTTACTGTTTACAAGGCACATTGCATACATCTTCTTTTAATTGTTTTTGAGTTAGTAGACCCATTCTTTACTTTGAAGTTACCACTGATGTCCAACTTGGGAGGCCCTGCACTGACTTTTCTCCCCTCCCCTCCCTTCCCTCCCTCCCCTCCCCTCCCCTCTCTTCTTCTCCTCCCCCCCAATCCTTTGCTCCATCTTTGCAGCTAAAAATGAGGATTCTATCCCTCCAGAAAGCACTTTAAACAAGAACATCATATTGTGCCCCAAAGGCAAGACGGAGGCAATTAGAAGGCTTGGCCTTTTGTTCAAACTTTTATTAGCTGGCTGATCACCTTGGATAAATCATCTAAACTCTCTTGGTCTTTTTTTTTTCTGTTAAGTATAGAAGAAATGGGGCATCTGACCCATGATGGTCCTGCAGGCTCTGCAAATTGTACAAGTGCTAAACACAGATGGAGTTTCTCAGGAAGGACCTCCCTTTCTTCCTCCATTCCTCCTTATGTTCCCAGCCCCTTGCTAGGCAGGTACTCTGCTACTGAGCCATACCCTGCCTGGCATGTATCTTAATTTCTTTGATTTCCAGTAGATAAAGTTAATGGTAAAAATGAAACACATGCCTGGAGGACCAGCAATGAGATTGTTGAGGAATTTTGGAGAAATATCCCCAAACCCATCTTTGACCAGATGAAAAGTTCTGTTCAATGGAGTATTTGTTTAGTGAACATCCACTATGTGACCAGAACCCTGGGAAAGTCTGAAAAGGGTAGGAATTCACTGTAAGCTCAAACAGTTGGGTCCTGCTGCCCCAGAGATGTGTGTCCACCATACACAGAACCATCCCCAAGTCTGTATTGCAGCCAAGGCCCAGGAGTAGCTTCTGTGCTTTGCTGAGAGTAGACAGCCACATGAAGAGCATCCAAGGAGCATATCCTGCTTGGTACTGATTACATATGGGAGCAGAGACCCATGCCCAGGGAAAGTTGGGCTCCACAGGCTGGATGCTCTACTCATTAACAGTTCTATACACATGGATCTGTGTGTTGGAGAGACCACATGCTTCTGATATGAACATTGGAAATCTGGATGGCAAATGCTAGATTGTATTGGGCCTATAGGGGAGGACCCTCTGCTTCCACAGTCTCCCTGGGACATTGGAGATAGACTCTAGCCACAATGGTGTATCCATGGCTTCTTTTAGATCAACTGCCCTGTGTTCTGTGAGAGGGAACATGGAACAAAAATTTGCAAAAATGTAGTCAGAGATGGCATGCTCACTACTTACCAGCAATCTTACAGTCTGGAAAGACTCTGAAGGGGCACCTGGAGAAGCAGGCCAGGGAGGTAGGTGGCAATGGGGGATGGTGAGGAGTGGCCTATTTTACTGGTTGCTGTTGGAATTGCATGCATGAAGGGGCTGTTCACATATTAACTCTAGTGTCTGTGCAATGCACCTTGTGTGTAATTTGTTAGATTCTCTTCCTCATGGGGACTCATGGAATCCTTATCTGCATATAGTCCCAAAGGAAGGGCATGCAGGGAAGGGCACTCAGGGTGTTTATAGTGCCACTGATCTTTATAGGCTAACATGCCAGTATTTGTGTGTAGGCTGCACACAAATGATGAAGAAATTGACAGTCTCGGCTTGGCTAGCAATGGATCCAGCAGAATACTTCTGAATTCACATCTATGTCCTATCACTGTTGCCAAGCAGCAGAGTGACCCTCAGGGCCCTGAGTCATTCTCTGCCATTTCCACACTTGCACAGCTTGACCTACACCACTCCATCCCCTCCTTTCCTGGATCCATTCACAGGATCCATCCCACTTCTTACTCTACAGAAAATACATTATATGGTTCCAGGCTGGGCTACTCCATGTGTCCTGGGTCATGCTATGCCACCAAACCTGCATTCATAGTGACATGAATGCCTCATCTGGGAAAAGAACAAAAGCAGAACCATTATCTAACTGGACTTGCTGCAATGTCAGGGCAGGCGTCTTTATTCTCATCTTAAATGGAGGTGGAGTAAGGGGCAGTCCCAAGGTGGTAGGTGGCAGGGTGGGATCTGCTTTTTGGGATCTACTGGGAGCCCTTGGGTGGACTTTGGCATGGATTAGCCTCCCTGAAGGTCCCCACTCCAAACGTGCACAGCAATGTTCATACGTTCAAGAACTTGGCATCTCCCCCACACAGAAGTTGGGTGGAGCCCCTGTTCAGTGCAGGCACCTTTGATAACAGGATTTGAGACGCATTCTGGTCCTTTAGTCCTTTAGGTCCTGGGCTGGAATGCAGCAGGCTTTGAAGGTTTCCAAGAGTTCAGGTCACAGGGACACCTTACCTTTAGGGTTTTCCTACTGGGAATTACATGGCCTCTGGGATAAATGTCAGAGACAACTGCATGGGAACAGAGCATACATTGAATTACAAGATTCAGTGTGCTTAATTAATTACCAATATACTTATACAACTTCAGACAAAATCACAGTGCTACTCAATGCCAGATGCAAAAGGATTCAGGCTCCACTTTCCTTTTCTGAGCTCTCGTCTGGGGGGACAAAGTGGAGCAGGAGAGGTAGGTCAGTGGGGCAATATTTTGGGAGTGCCATTGGGAACATTTTTTCCTTGTTGCTTTTTTCTTTCTTTAGTGGTGGAAGACCATCAGCGTGCTCCTTTAAGATAGCTTAGTGGTGCCTGAGCCCATTCAGGCACCTTTTCCCTGATGTGCTCTGACACCTTTGGAGCTACTATGCCATTTCTCTGGCTGGAATCTCCCCAAGCAAGATGACAGCTCACCCAAGCAGTGAAGCACTGTGAGAAGACCTGACCTGCACTGGCTAGGACAGACACTAGTCATCAAGGTAAACTAGGAAGAGCATTTCTCTCGGTGAAAGAGTCAGCGCAGGGTCTGAACATCTCAAGAGAGCAGTGGAGACCTTGGACATAGTGCGCTCATGTGTGAGTGATGCCATGCAGCCAGGTTTGCTTGGTAGGAGAGCCTGCTCTGGAGAGAAGGGGTGAGGCGGGGAGGTCATAAACATGCTTTATGAAGAATACCCCAGGTCTGGGCTCTATTTCCTGCTTTCTGTAGTGTGTTCCCTTAATAACTCCAAAGAGAATTCTTATAAAAGAAGCTTCTTGCCCAAAGTTCTCTTAGCATGAAACTTGCCATTGTGACATTTAGAAGTGTCCTTTCTGTACTTCTCTATGTTTAATTAATAGAAATGGAATTTTTTCCTAAGTGATAGAATAGGAATATTGACACTTGTGTCCCACCATGGTCAAGTAAGCCAGGAAAAGGAGCAGAGCATGTCTCTGGGGCCTCAAGGCTCCAACTGGAAAAGCCTGAACTGAGGTTAGCAGTAGGCTGCAAGATGAAGCATGGATTCTGCAGCTGGGGTTGGAGTTCCTGCGTTTTCTCTCAGGGAATATGGATGGGGCGGACACCAGCCTCAGGATGGAGCTTTTCCCTGATGTGCTCTGACACCTTTGCAGCTGCTATGCCATTTCTCTGGCTGGAATCTCCCCAAGCAAGATGACAGCTCACCCAAGCAGTGAAGCACTGTGAGAAGACCTGACCTGCACTGGCTATCATCCCCTTGGGATTTGGGGCTGAAGTTACATTAAGCTGGCCTAGTTCTGGCCCCTGTGCATAAAGAGCCTCAGTGAGTGTGTATGTGTGTTATGTATAGTGTGTGTGGTGTGTTGTGTTGTGTGTATGTGTGTTGTATGTGTTTAGTGTATGTGGTATGTATGTGGTGTGTATGTGTGTGGTGTGTGTGTATGCATGTGTGTTGTGTGTGTGGTGTGTATGTATGCATGTGTGTTGTGTATGTGTTATATGTGTGTGTCATGTGTATGTGTGTGTGTGTTTGGTGTCTGTGTATATGTGT
>CAJQZJ010016246.1:2029130-2133506 GCA_907164525.1 Lophiomys imhausi | reverse complement strand
TGTGTCATGTGTATGTGTGTGTGTGTTTGGTGTCTGTGTATATGTGTCATGTGTATGTGTGTGTCTGTTTTGTGTGCCTCCAATGAGTTATTCCTCTGTATGAACAATTCTCCCGAAAGACTTAACTAGGAACCTGGTTCCCAGGTCTCCCATGGAGGAATAGGAATCGGAGGCAAGAAACAGATGGGGCTTCTCCCTGAGCTTGAGTGGACCTCTCTACCTCTGGCTCACAGAATGCTCCCCTTTGTGGGGGAGTGGCCCTTGCTGGCCTCTGGGGCTGCATCTTTTTTCTAGTGACCCCAGCATTCATACTCCCTCTGACTCTGTCTGGATAATTACTGGGACAAGGTCCACTATACTATAATGCATTCAAGTAGGAAATGGAATCTTATCAATGTGCCCAGCATGTGACTACAATATGCACCTGATATCATAAACTTCAGACCAGTGTAGGTCTCAGGTGACCTGATTTAATTGAGCATAGCTCAGTATAGGAGTAAGGCAAAGACAAGGTAACAGCAGACCAAGAGAGGGAATAGGAAACACATACTGCTCAGGCTTGACCAGCAGGGATGACAGCAGAGAGCCAGGTTGTGCTGGGGAAACTGTAGCAACAGCTGCAACCCTGTGGGAAAGATGGGATGGATGCTGGGTCCAACCTTGATGCAGGCATGGTCCATGCTGGCACCATGGAGGTGTGTGTGCTGGTTCCATGGTACCTCTGTACTGGACTCACGGAGGGATGTGTGTTGGCTCTGCAGTGGGGTGTGTGCTGGCATTATAGTAGGATTGGTCCTGGCTCCACAGTGGAACAGATATGTAGCAGGGTGTATCATTGCTCAATGGTAGGGTATGTCCTGGCTCCAAGGTAAGAAATATCCTGGCTCCATGATGGGTTGTGTCTTCAACTTACAGTGGGGTGTTCTATGGTAGGGTGTGTACTAGTATATGCTGACTTTACATTGATGGTTGTGCTGATTTCATGGCCTACATGCCCTCCCTTCTTCCTGAAGGAGGAGGCCTACATTTGCAATGTGTCTCCTCAGTTGGTTAAGTTTGGAGAACCCTTGGGCTAGAAAAGATGATTGAAGAACTGATAGGCCCAGGGATATTTTCTAGGGTATCAGAAGTTAAATTATCACTTAACCTTTACTGGCTGATCATTTTGTTCAGGTAGCATATCCTATAATTTCTATTTTATAGGAAGTTCTATCTTTGGTGCTTTTTGTGGTTCAAGTGTTGATCCATGATGTCATCCTAAATGTTGCCTGGAAATGGAATTTTCCAAATTCTCAACACATTTCCCTATTACCTTAAATAATCATCTGAGAAAAGAAACCTAACCCTAATTTTGAATTGATTCTCGATTAACATCAACCACTAGGACATTAAAATCCCCATGCGAGTTCTTTAATGAGGAATTAACAAGCTCTATGTGCTTGGAAAGTTATGTAATTATTTTATGTGGTGCCAGGGATCAAACATGGGCTTATTGCCTGCTAGATGATCTCCTTGCCCATGAGCTGCATCTCAGGCCTGGGAAGTTAACTAGAGGAGACAGTGAGAAGCATTTTTGAAATGAAATTCTTCACATACTTACCAGGGTCATCCCCAAAAGGGTTGCACCAGGGTAACCTTTGCAATTAAACCAATCAGAATCTTCAGATTCCTGCTGCAGATCCTTGGACCAGAAAGGAAAGTTGAAGAACTAATAGACCCTGGGATATTTTCCAGGGGATCAGAAGTTAACTGTCCTGCTGTCCTGGGGCTGCAGTTATGAGTGATAAAGTTTAGCAGACAGATAACTCTACCACAAAATGTCCCCTCAGATGTTACCAATTTCTTTCCTTGCAGGCTCACACCTATAGACTGTCCCATCCCCCAATTCTACATAATTCCTACATAAGGCAGGAGACAGAGATGGTTGTTTAAGCCTTCTAGCTGTTGCTCATCTGTCCTGCCTTACACCTGGGCTCACCTCGCACCAGTACCACATTAGGCTGCTCCTTGAAGCTCAGCCCTGTTGAACAGAGCTCCTAGTTCATCTTTAGCTGTGGGTCTGGTTCTTTTTCTTAGCACTTTATAGTAAAATGACAACTCATTCAGTCCCATTGTCGCAAGCCTCTCCTGTTGTATGGGTTATTATGGTGCCCACTCCTTAACCAGGTTCCTTGTCCCTGCCACAGACCCTCCCCAGGGCCAGTTTTTCAGCTGGGTCCTCCTAGACCAAACTCTCTCTGTGTATCCCATGTGACCTGGCTATCTTTACCTCTTTCAGATGAAGATGACATCAAATGTCTCTCACCTCCACTGGCACCCTTTCTGCCTCTCAGCCATTTCCTTCCTATCACAGAGTTTGAGGGGATGTAATAGTGGCCTTATTTACTTAGGTGAGGAGTTAGTTTGGGGGAGATACCGTTTCCTATGCCATGAAATGAGATGCTGTTTAGTTCCCAAGGCTGATACTGGTATTATTGAAGCTGGCCTCCATTTCACTTAAAGCCAAAGCTGAGAGCTTCCTGGAAGAAAAACTACTCTCTCTCAGAACAGTTTCCTCAGCTTCTTCTAGGTTCCAACTTCCTACCTGCTGGGAACTCTGGATGCCAGTCCTGAGGCCAGGTAAGCCAGTTTTTTATAATAGACCTCTAATATTTGCTTCCATGGAGAGTGTCTGGACTTTACAACATTCAATGGAGTCATCAGGACAGAGCCCTAATCCCGAATAAGCTCAAGAACATCTGGTCTGTTTCCAATTGTGTGACACATGCCACAGTTCTCTTCACACACACCATGTGTGGTCTGTTCTTTCTGGTGTCATGTCATCTACACAGCAATAGTTTTCCCAATGACTGATAGTACTGTCTTGTCTATAGTGCCTTTCTGAACTCACCCTTTGACATGGATTCCAGAAGATCTTCTGGCCACAGTAGATTTTCAACTGGAACCTGCAATTAGGGATTGGTTTACTTTGTGCAGATGGGACAAAGTAACCCTTCCCTCCCGGCCCGTCCGAAACATACACACATCCCTTTTCTTAGCACTTTATAGTAAAATGACAACTCATTCAGTCCCATTGTTGCAAGCCTCTCCTGTTGTATGGGTTATTATGATGCCCACTCCTTAACTAGGTTCCTTGTCCCTGCCACAGACCCTCCCTAGGGCCAGTTTTTCAGCTGGGTCCTCCTAGACCAAACTTTCTCTGTGTGTCCCATGTGACCTGGCTATCTTTACCTATCTTTATCTTTATCCCTAAAGGAAAACCTTTTGGTTTTCCAGAAGTCTATTTACTAGCTTGGGTCTCACCTACACAAGATGCCTTTGCCTTCTGTGTACACATCCCTGAATTCTCAACTTAGAGATCTCTGGGCACTCCCATATGCATGCAGCAAGAGACATATTCATTGTTAAAGAAAGTGATGACAAACGAATGCCCATTTCTCTAACAAACCCTCTATTTTAAGATCTTGGTACTCAGTAACTCTATGTTTGTTAAGTATGTCCCATAACAGTATTTTAATGTGATTAGAGGATGTCTCCTCTAGGACCGAGGAAACTCACAGTCAAAAGTGAGTGAAGGACAAATATCACTTCTTCCCCCACTTACTTGCCTGCCACCCTCATGAGCCCCTGTTCTTAATAAGATTCATGCCTTCAGCACCATCCTTCTCTGTCTTCTCCCTGTGTAAGGGGTGTTAGAAAGGTATGGGCAACAAGGAAGGGAGGGCATGAGGTAGACTTCAGGAGGATGTTCTGGGTGGGAGAATGAATCAAAGACAGAAGGATTCACCTTGGGTACAACTCCCAGCTCCTACCCATCCTACAGGACTCCAAACGTAGAACACACAGGGAACCCCATTTTCTGAGGGGAGCTCAGGCCTCCAGATCTCTCTTTCATATGCCCAGCCATGCCCATCTGTCTTATGTACCATCTCTGTAGAAGCTGGTTGGTTCCTTCCAAAACCTTACTTGAAAAGTGACTTCAGATGACCCCAGCATAGATTATAATAAAATGTGACAGTGTCTAATTCTTAGGAGGAGTCTTCTGGCAGAGTTTCAGACTGAGAGCATTGTTAGAACAAGGAACTGAGAAATTGTGATGAAGTATAAAATGTCCTTTTGGTTCATATGTTTGAGCCTAGCCGGTGGGGCTGTTTTGGAAGTTTGTGGGATCTAGGTGGTGATTCACTAAGTGGGGAAATGTGTTACTGCTCAAGACCTTGAATTTTTCTGGCCCAGCCTCATTTCTAGCCCTGTTCTGCTCTTGAAAGTGGATGCAATATGAGCGGCTGCCTCCCATTGCTGCTGCTTCCCCACCATGGTGAACTCTAACCATTGGCCAAAACACTCCTGTTCTAGTTACTTTTCAGTTGCTATGATAATACTCCATGACCAAGGCAACTTAGACAAGAAAGAGTTGATTGGGGGCTTACAGTTTAAGAGAATTTGTCCATGACTATCATGGCTGGAGCATGGCAGCAGGCAGGTTGGCATGGTGCTGGGGCAGTAGCTAAGAGCTTTTATACTTATCTTCAAGTAGGAAGCAGAGAAACACATTACACACATACACACACACACACACACACACACACACACACACACACACACACAGAATGGTGTGGGCTCTTGACTACTCACAGCTTCCCACAGTGATGTCTCCTCCAATAAGGTCACACCTCTTTCCCAAATTCTACCAAATGGGGACAAAGAATTTAAAAATGGCCTCTGGTTGGGCTGGAGAGATGGCTCAGCCATTAAAGGCTAGGCTCACAACCAAAAAATGGCCCCTGGAACCATTTTCATTCAAAGCACCAGGACATCCTTCTTCCCTACATTGTTTCTTGTCACTTTGTTACAGCAATAAGAAAATCAACAGTTATATAGGAAGTGCAGGGCCCGTAGCTTCCAAAACTAAGAAATGACATACCAGTGGCTGCCTGGACAGTTCCCATTTTCTCTCCATACATTACAGTATCAATCTTCAGCCATTTGGCCCCATTTTTCTGACAGACATTGATTGTAGAACAGGAATTACGAAGGACTTGCCTACCCTGTCTTGGCAGAGCGAGGCTGTCAACTTACCTGCTTCCAAGTTTTGTCCTTTTTGGACAGCATTCTGTCTACAGTTGAAGCAAGGGGTTTTTCTTGTCAAGAGATAGGCTTGCCACTAATTCAACCATCTCCGACTGGAGATTCTTCGATGCTCATCTTCTACTTGGAGTAGAATAGGGGGTGCTGTCAGGAGCTGACATGTCTCGATATAAAAAAATCTTAAGTTAAGAAAACATCTTTGAATGTCATATTCTGCAGAAAGGGTAGAGAATGGGGGAGGTTGAGGGGGAAGAGGGTGGAAGGGTGGGACAGGAGGGGGGAGTAGGAAGGGGATTGTGATTGAGATGTAACTTGAAGAAATAAAAAATAAATTATAAAAAAAGAAATCAACAGTTAATTATTGTGTTCTTTTAAAAAAACTTAGAATAACTCTATAAAACTTGCTTCCATTGCTGATGTATGAACTGTTCTCAGGGCTAAGGATGTCTTGTTTCCTGTCATCTAATCTCAGTTTATTAACTACACAGGACTACAACATAGTCCATAGTTGAATGTGTTCTTTATAATCTGTGAAATTGTAGGTGGAACCAGGAGAATGGAAAGGTTGTCTTTAGCCATGAGAGCTAGTGTTAGGTCTGAGGCAGTCTCTTCTGTGATAGTTGTTATCAGTGGCTGTTCCCGATTCTACCCTCCACACCACGCAGAAAAGTAGTCACTTCTTTGGACAAGCTTGGCTGCACTTTATTTCCTTATAAAATCTGTCTTCAGTTTCCTTTGGGTAGTTCTTCTAGTACTCTCTCTTGGAGCCACAAAAGTGCACCTTGGAAATTTAGAGACCATTGGAAGGACTCTCTCTAGTTTTCTCTGTCTTCTTCAGCCATCCTTACTGCTATACTATTTTACCTAGTGCAAGGATTTTGGATTTTGTAGTCAGTTTGGAGCTAAGCTGCTGTCAAGCCACCTAAGTTTAAGCAGGTTTTTTGAGGCTTCTGAGGTTTCCAGTCTCTATTTTTAAATTTACACATTGAGTATCAAATTCCCATCTCCTAAGATTATTCTGAAAATGAATAAAGAAAACCTCTGTGACTGTGCCAATGCACATTCAACAAGGGCCCCATCAAGCCTTGTAACCTGTGGATGGGTCAGTAAATTACATCAGTGCTCTCTCTCATCTGTTTGCGCCTCTGTGGACCATCTAATTGCTCATTGCCTCCTTTAAAATACTTCATTCAAGCTTGAACATGTTACATTGAACTTCAGGAGTGATGGATCTGAATCAGCTACAGGCAGCCACTGGGCATACACTCCCACAAGAGAATTTCTTGTTTGAATTATCTGAACTGGGAAGACCCACCCTAAATGTGGTAGCATGTTCTGTGGGAGCCTTGATAAAAGGACATAGAAGAAGAATATTGTTTATTGCCTGCTTGCCCTCACTCTCACTGGCAAGTTCCTCTCTCCTACTTCATCCCTCCACTGATTACAGCCAGTTTCTTCAGGCTTCCAATGTAGACTGAAGACCAGAAGCTCTCTAGGAATCTTCCAGGCCTCCATTGCCAGATTGGGATTGCTGAGACACCAGCCTCATAGACCAAGTGGCTACCACATTCTTGGCCTCTCCAATGTGAGACAGCCATTGTTGGAATACCCACACTGTATTATGTAAGCCAGTCTAATAAATGCCCACCTAATATGTATTCATTCTAATAATTCTGTTCCCTAGAAAACCCTGAGTAATACACTAAGCTAATAAAAGCAGTGGTTTTCTTTCATGTTTTCTCTGAAGTTTTTAGGTTGGTGCCCACATACATCTGAAGCAGGCTTCTGAGACATCGTAGTGCTGACCCTTGAATTTTTCTTCACCTAAAAACCTCAGGCTTTTGTTTAAAGGACTGAGATAAACTAGGCTTTCTGCACACAGCTGTGGCAAGTGGTCTGTAAAGTGTAAGGGTGAGGTTTTGGCATTCCTTTCATGTCTTAGGCCAGCATCCAGCCTGGGGACATCGGTGAGTCTCAGTTCACCATTAATCCCTCCACTCCCTCTCTTAACTTTGTGTGTCATGTATAGTTTGGTTGAATATATTTTATTTTAAACATTTATACTGAAGCCAGGCATGGTGGCAATTGCCTTTAATTCTAGCACTTGGGAGGCAGAGGCAAGCAGATCTCTGAGTCAAGGTCAGGCTGGTCCACAGAGTGAGTTTCAGAAGAACAGGGGCTACACAAAGAAACCATGTGTTGAGAAACAAACAAACAAACAAACAGATAAAATGGTACTGGTCTGGTTCAACCTCTATTCTTCAATTGCTCAGTTGAGTCAGCATTTATGGACTACAAATGTGCACTCCCCATCTCTAACACATTGTCAGCAAAGACTGTGACCTCGATGATAAGCAGCTTTCTTCAGTCAAGAATATAGTCTCAAATTCATTAACATGAAGGTGAACCAATGAGAAGTCTGCCCTACGGCACCCTTCCCACAGTGATTCTCACATATGTGCCTTTTACAGCTGTTGCTCATCCAGCCTGGGCTGTACCAATGGCATCTTGACCATCGCACTCTGTGTCGCCGTCATGAGCAAGCCTCCTGAGGGCACAGGCATGCAGATACAAGATGCCAATAATCAGGGGAGTGCCACATTCCAAAGACCTCTGTGCTAAGGTGTCTCAGAGGACCCTTGTATCCTGCATAGTGAGCATCACTGTCTTTGTGTCCTGGTTAGGAAAACGGAGACTTAGAGGAGTTCAGGGACTTCTCAGATCACAGACTAGAAGTGGGGACAGCTTGACTTGAATCCATGAAGCCTAACTTGTGACCCTCCGTCTCTAGCACTGTGCACCCATGAGTCGGAGTCAAGTACCTGCATGCATGATGTGCAGTTTAAATCATTACTGACTTCGCCACTTCTCTTGGAAAATGAAAGAAATAAATGATAGTTTGAGGATGTTCTTGCTAAGAAAGGGATTAGATGTTAATATTATTTTATCGCTCTAAACCTTCCTTTTGGGTTTTCTTTCATGGAGCTACAGTGTTACATGTTTAGATATAGCCCTATTACTAGTCACAACATGTTCTAATTTAAAGTAGACAGCAAGCAGTTTTTTAAAAGGAATTATTTCTCACTTTTCTGGTGTCCTTGTAGGGTTAGCCATGTCTCCCTATTTCATAACAGCCCACAGGGCAGAAAACAATGATTTCTGTATCCTCGATCAAGTCATAGGTAATGAGTGTGGAGTCTGAGAACAGTGACCTTAAGCCACACCATAGCATCTTCAGCAGCAAATGTCATTTAAAAATTCAGGGATGATTCTGACTCATTGAACAGAGACAAACAAAAAAAAAGGGGGCTTTTCCTGGTAATTATTGGGTTGGTATCATGCTTTTTGCTAGTTAGACTAGTCTTTTCTCCAGTATTATTCAACAAAGGTTTAACTCTCCTATTTTATTGTCCAGTTGTTAAGTGAACATTTTCAAAATGGGTCCTGTAAGAACATGTTCACGTTCATTAGAAAATGTCATTGTCTGTGGTCATGTCTCCACTGCCCAGATCTTGATCACTCACATTTTGATTCTGTTGAATTGGATCCTGCTTTGTGCCATGTGTTGCATGAATTTTAAACCCTTCAACAAACTGGTCTTTATCAGAGAGAGAATGTCAAGTACTCTCAGCCACTAATGAGCTGGCATTTTCTTGAAATTCTTCAAATAGTTATAATTACCCAAACATAGCGAGACATCTGGCACATGGGAAACAGTCCTCCAAATAGACCAGTGAGAATGGCCAGAGAGATGAGAAACCATTAGAAAGAAGAAATGGACACTAACCCAGCAGCATGGCCCAAAGCATTCTGGGAGGTCCTGAGTGTAATTTACTTCCTGCCTCCATCCTTGGTTTTTATCATTGTCCTTTATTTTCAGAGATGCCATGACCACTGCTGACATTGTCATTTCCTGGGCCAAGATGTCCATTTGCGTGTGCTTAGAGTGCATCTCTGCTGTGCCTGCTGCATGGCGAGGCTAGCAGATAGCTCAGATTGCAAACCGTGCTACCCAGCCTTGGATATTCTGGGATGGCTTCCTGCAAAGAAAGCCACGTGAGTATTTACCCAATGTCACCCAGAAGCAGTGGAAATAAGAATATAGGAAAATTTATTTTTTTTAAGAGATCTCAAAATACTTGACCTTGTCCTTGAGTTGATCAAAGCCAGCACCCGTTGTCTCACAGCCTTTAAAGTCAACTGAAATATCTCCAGTCAGTTTAGAATGTAAACTTTAGAATGTGGGATCATGCATACATCCTAAGGCTGGCCTCACAAAGAGCACAGATCCTGCTACAGAGTTGACATCTTGAGTTCAGCCCCCAGACCCAAGAAGAAAAATGTAGAGACTTCACAGATAAAGCCTGAGGGCAGCTTGCCTACCAGCGAATGGGGTCTTCACGTATGCTGGCTGGAGGGTCAGGCAGTCACAGGAGTAGAATCCTTCGGGAAAACTGATGAAAGGGGTGGAGGCATAACATACAGAGTCATTCTGTGGCCAGTTTGAGTTCCCAATCCAAAACTGATTCATTGGACCACAGGAAAAAGCTCATGGATTTGCCATAGGGTACCCAGAGCTGCACCCCACTTAGTGCATCTGGATGGAAGTGGTTGATCAGAGAGCAATAGGACTCCTGGGCATCAGGCATAGAACAGGGAAGAGCAGGAAGAGTGAGCATAGGGAGGGGTCCTGGGCATCAGAACAAGGAGAGCTGGCCACCCTGGACATTTAAGAAGGCAAAGAGCTGGCCTGGGCATGGGAAGGAGTTCTGAGCTCAGCCAATGGTAGCATGAGCCTGAGAAGAGAAGAATGCCAATCACATGTGGCCTAGGATGTTACAATCCCATGACTAGCTATCCAGAACCCACTCCCTAAAACACAAATGCATGCATGTACCACACACCCACACTCAAGAACCTTGAATACTTGGGCTTCCTTTCAGTGTGTTAGTGGGTTGTTTCTGTTTATCTGAGTATGTTGCCAACAATATGGATTTGCAAGAGGAAAAGTAAAGCAGTGGCTGACCCTCCAGCAGTTAACAGTTCTGGGTGCCACCCGAAGCGAGCTCAACCCCAACCTTAACTCTGGGTTCAATGGAACCCAGAGCATGGGCTTATCTGTAGGGACTGCTACAGACAGGCGCCTTCAAACAGTGAAGAAGGAAACCTAAATTGTCATGGGGTAGTTTGCTGACAATCAGAGGCTGAGCATGTGAAAACCTCAAGTTGTTTCAAAGATCATCTCTTTGACACCTTGAACAAATATAGCAGAAATTCACTACATTCAGAATACATAGGAGCCATCGTGTATAAAGGGCCAGGTGAAAACAGAGAACACAGATTCCAGAGTGATCAAAAGCAGTAGCACTGGGTGAGAAGGGAAGTGAGACTCACATCTGAAAGGTGTCAAAATTCTAGGCACATCCCCAGATGACATCTCACTGAGGCAAAGCAAAATGAAATCTGAGAACATCAAAGCAGGCTCTTTTAGCTGCCAAGCAGCAGAATGTGGGCTGGGGCCATGAGTGGCCCTGGGCAGCATCCTCTCAGTGACGGTACAGAAATTGGTTCTTTTGCACCTGTCACAATTGTCATCTCACCTTTTTATTTATCAAAGGGGAAAGAATCTATGCAGGTGGGTAAGCCAAATGGAATGGATGCAGCCCAGTCAGAGTGATGCTAACCCTGCATGTAGCTATCTAGAGATGTCTTAAATTCTGTGAAGAAACCAACTGAAACAGGAGTGAAAGCTTCCACTTCAGATAAGTGAAGCACCACAGGGGGACGGAGTCCAGTGGAGGCTCTTCCTTCTCCATTCTGGGTCTGTATCTCCTCTCTGTAGCTGACTTACATCCATCCTGGCTTCCTTGTAGGGAAACACATGAGTTAGCTGGACAAATATGTATGCTGTGTGTGCGCATGTTACTGTGTGCATGTACACTCACACATGGATGAGTCTCAGTAGCATAGTAAGTTCAAGACTTGGATATGGTAGAGTATATATGCAAGAAGTGGCAACCAGCACGGGAGAGTGGCTTGGTTCTGGCCTTGGGGCAATGGGGAATTCTTAGAAGATGGTTTATGAACTGGACCTGGCAGGACAGACCTATAGCCCCAGATACTTGGCAAGCTAAGGCAGGGCAGGAGGATCATTAAAGTCAAGACGTTTCTGGATTTGTACAGGACAGAAGGAGCCAGTTAATGAAACCTTGTCTCAGAAAGTAAAGGGGGGACTGGGCATTGGCTTAGTGGTAGAATCCTTGCCTGCCCTGGTTGACTGTGTAGGCATTAAAGGAAGTCTAACTGGAAGAGGAGGATTAGACATGGAAAGAAGGGGAGTGACGGGTTATGTGTCCACACTGCCAGGAGGAAGAGCAGCTCCTCATCCAGGTCTGATGAAGAGATGATGAGAAGGATGAAGCTTAGAATTGTACTAGAACATGGGATGAACAGGGCACGGATGGGCAGGTCTGTTGGACTGCTCTGGGGTGAAACACAATGAAAAGTCAGAGCGCTTACGGAGGGAGCAGCTTGCATGCACTCACTCTACACAATTCCCCGAATCCTTAGACTTCAAAACTATTTTCTGCCCTCTGAATACGAACCAGTTAATAATTTCCTTCCTGAAAAATTTAAAGATCTTACACTTCAAAGCACCTAAGAGGCCGGAGATGTCATAGAGGCCTCAGGTAGGGAGGAGAAAGGAGGGGACCATCTAGACCAGTGATTCTCAACCTGAGTCAATACCCCTTTGGGGCTCACATATCAGATATTTATAGTACAATTCATAACAGTAGCAAAATTACAGTTATGAAGTAACAATGAAATAATTTTATAGTTGGGGCAACTAAAACACGAGGAACTGTATTAAAGGGTTGCAGCATTAAGAAGGTTGAGAACTATTGATCTAGACCCTGCTCCTGGCTGGCTTGTAACTTTGCCACCCACCTGCTCCTGAAGTCTCTGGAACCCATACAGTACCTTACCTTTTAATAATGTGTATATTAATATAGTTAATCAATAGAAAAATTTAAATGTAAAGGGAAAGAGGATATAAATATATAGAATACAATGAAGTACCTCTGACCTGCATTTAGGAAGAGGCTATTCTGTATGCTTCAGCTTTTTTTTTCCCAATGAAATCATTTTAGAGCAAATGTAGGCATGACAGCAATTTATCTCTTAGTCCTTCAAATGTGAGGCTTCCAAATGCACCCACAATGAGGATTATTTGACATATTTAGTGATGACCCCCCAACAAAACTGTTATCAAAACTGTTTTCATGTTTCCAAGATGTCAGTGGATCTGACAGCAGGCCCTGGTGTAAGGGAAGCAGTACTCTGGGTAGCTGAGTACTGTTTGCTAAAGTTAGCCTCACACAGCTGAAGGAGGCTGTGCCTAGCTTGTTGAAGGTTTTCTGGGTACCCCAAGGGGTTCAGCGATTGCCACCCATCTGGAAGATAGACTTTAACCTTTAGACATTTTTCCATAGGTCCTTTCCAAGAGTTGCCATCTATGATATCATCATCCCCATTAGCTTCATGCTTGTCCTGACCGTGCAATGATTATCACACCTCTTTAGTGAAGTCTCATTTTAGAAATAGGACTTTAGATACAAAAATCCCACCTCTGAATATCCAGAGACAGCACAGGTATTGTGCGAGGGGAAGTGTCCCTTGGGATTCTTGCCTTGAGGCAGTGGCCTCAGAATGGAGATTCAGCCATTTGGTTCTAAGACTCTTACCTTCTTGACCTTAGGGAGGACTGACAGCAGAACCTGTAGGGGAATACGTGTCTCAAGGACTTTTACCTCTGTGCCCTTTGCCAAATTTCTTTGATGGTTTAATTCAAGAAAGCAGGCGATATTCACTTTCTTGGTTAAACAAGGACATGCCAGAAGTTCTGTCTCAGCAGTCACTTGTTATGTTTTTGATTGTGAGCCTGGCCTTTAACAGCTGGGCCCCCCTTTAGCGCTCAACAGTCACTTCTCACAGCTGCATTGACTGGGGCATGGCTTGCATCTTTGCTGCCATCTAGATATTATGAACTCTGGGATGGACTCCTGGGTCTTGGCTTGACCCCCAGTACCAATCATGCCAGCCCATACCCACCATGGCTTTTGAGTCATGACCGTCATTTCTATGAAGGAGCTCCTGACAGCTGAATGCTAAATACCTTTGTGAATTCTTGTTCTAGCTGTGAATATTTGTGGGTTACTTAACTTCCCTTACATTCATAGTTTCCACTTGAAAGTAAACATAAGTACAAAACCCAATTCCATATCTACACATCAGGGAAAGTTTAGTGTTGACTGTTAGAAAAATAAGTATATGCAGAGACCATAACCCCCACCCCACCTGCCACCATATAACTTATGACTGATCAAGAATGATGGTGATCTTGCGTCAGATGGATAAGCAAGCTCCAGTAGGTTTGGAACAGTGATAGAAGGTTAGACCTTAGGGATAACACACCCCCAAGGAACACTGTAACCTTATTTAAAGTTCCGTCCTGCTGTGGATATGTGGGGCTTTGGAACCCAAAGTCCCTCAGGAGAGGATCAGTGAGACTCCACCTTCCCTACAGGTCAAGGCCTCTCAAGCAGTTTTCTCAGAAGCGATGTGCAGCCCCTGAGCCATACACAAGTGTCTAAGTGACCTTTAGAAGTTAGCTAGGCCACATTGACTCGCCCTTATCAGTGGATAGATACTGTCACCACGAGCTTGAGTCCATGATGAAAAGATGGGCTTGGGCCTCATCTCCCAGCTCTTCTACTCGAAGCCTTTTAGACTCTCATCTTCCTTTGAGAGTTGATGCAGCGAGAACACCCTCACCAGAGGCTGCCTTTGACCTTGAGCTCCACAGTCTCATTCTTTATTATCTTGAGCCTGGGCATTCTGATTAATGGTTCAAAATCAGGCAAGGGCTCCCCTTAAAGGCAAAATCAGGCAAAGGGCTCCCACCAGCTCCTGGCCATATCTCAGTTCTGTTGCTGGATAACTGGTGCTATGGTGAAGGTATTTTCTATCTAACCCTCTCCTCAGTGGAGAAATTGGCTGGATAATCTCCACATGGCGTGGACATGCAGGGTGAACGTGCTGGGTGAAGTGGAAAGCTGCTCCAGAGGTAGCTTTTACCCCTTTACTACACACTGAGCAGAAATGGACACCAAGATGTTGTTTCCATGGATAATTTTGTGCTGAGACTTTAAATTATTTTTTGTCAGCTGTGGCACGTTTAAACACCCTACATATTTCAGGAGACAGTTAACTTCTGTGTTGTAAAGAAAGATTTAATAAAGACGTGCATGTCGGGACTTGTTTGCCGGCACTTTTCTGTCTGTGGCTGACGGCTTGAGGCATGGGGCCTTTGACTGTGTGCAGCCGGGGATTTTTTCTGCCGACTCGCTGTACACATACTTTTAACTCTTCACTGTTCCTTGTTCTCTAGAGTTGCCTCCAAACAGCAGCACACAGCAGTGTGCAGAGGCCTGAGTGATATGTGAATATGTGGAATTGTCCCCATCTGCAAATCTAGGAGAACCTGATCTCCTTTGCTACCATTCAGACACAGCCTATTCTAGGTGAAGCAAGGAAGGACAAAGCTGGAAATCGGTTGTGCGCCAGGCTCTGGGTCCTCAAAATGCACCATGGAAATACCCTTGGGTTCTGCAGCGGTTAAGATTCTATCTCTCTTCAAATCATCATTATGGGAGGGAGGGAGTAATTTGGGAGAGCCTGTTAGCAGTACTCTGAAACATCCTCACAAACCTTTCTTCTGTTGTGGCCGAGGCATATCTGTGCTTACTATCTAGTCTGTCTGCCAATACTAAATATCGTTTTAATAGTAATGACATGTTGCACTTGGAGAGCTCTCTTTCATCCACAGAGCCCAAAGCATTTTAGGAGTGTTAATTAATGAAGCTCACTAACACCATTTGAGGTAGAGATGCCCGGTGTGCTGCGAGATGGTTCAGGTGGTTCCTTCTGAGGCTCGCCCACTCCCAGGTCTCAGCAGACGTTCAGACAAAGGCTCCCAGCTGCAGGGTTCAACTGAGTCCTAGATGAAAGGCAAAAGCTCCCGCTGAGAACCTTCTGGTGTGGTTGCTTGGAGATCGGGTCCAGTCCTCTACCCTGCTTCCTGAAGAGCATCCAGTTTCCTAGCCTACATCACCATCTTTTCACTCCCTGGTTCTCCTGACATGGAATTTAGAAGTCCTGGTGGAGAGAGGGCGATCAGGATCAATTCTAGACTCATCTCCTGAAGGGAGCAAGGAACTATGCTGACCATCATGTTCTTAGGTGAGGGAGGCAGCTAAAGGCCCATGTCCAGGTTTTCTGTCTCCCCAGCATCAGGAGCCATGAGCCTCACCAATAGCACAGACATCTTCACATCCTTACAGGGATCTGTCCCACAAATGTTTACCTACTGTCTGCCTATGCTAGCCACGTGGAAAGGCTGGAATTGGAAGGAATGGAGTTAATGAGCTCTCAGCCCGGCTTCTTTTGGTCTGACCATAGTGAAATGACATACCAAGGCTGGGTAAAGGTAGTGCATGTGGAGTCCCAAGGGGTTTCCATTGCAGTCTGCCTAGTCACGGCCAGTGTGGAGTTGGTACCTGGTACCGCACTGGTTGAAATGCTGAGCTTCCCCGAGGCGTGTCCTGTTTGGTCCCCAGGGTGGGACTACTGGCACTCAGTAGAACTTCTTGGGCCTACTGATAGGTCATAGGTCACTGGCCATGTCTTTTCAAAGATGTGGGGTTTTGGTCTTTCTCTTTTGCCATGAAGTGGGTGCTTTTTGCCCACCATAGACTTTTGCCATGATATCCTTGGCTGCCACAGACTCAAAAGAGCAGGCTAGCCCATCTTCCTATGGGCTGTGACAGGCTTCCTCTTCCTATGACGATTGTCCAAGGCAGTGCTAGCCGTCGGTGACTGGTGAGCACAGGGACGATCCCAGTGAGGTCTGTGCAGTGTGGGCTGCCTCCTAGCCCAGTTGCTGTATGCCAGTAGATGGTGGTCTCGGCACCTCTTGTCCCCATGGGACTCAGTAGAATCACCACCTGCAGGGATGAGCGATCCATCACTCCCGGGAACTCACTACTCCCTGGCCCATGGCATGCTGCACACACATGAACAGTTCCCAGGATAGTTTTGGTGCCCAGGTGGTGGCTAGATGGGGCTGTGTATTATCTGGTTTTGTGTCAACTTGACACAAGCTAGAGTCATCAGAGAAGAAGGAACCTCAGTTGAGGAGATGCCTCCATGAGATCCAGCTGTAAAGCATTTTCTCAATTAGTGATCAGTGGGGAGGACCCAGTGCACTGTGGGAGGTGCCATTCTGGCCTCTGTATAAGAGAGCATGCTGAGCAAGCCAGGGAGAAGCAAGCCATTAAACAGCATTCCTCCATGGTATGCATAAGCTCCTGCCTCCAGGATCCTGCCCTATTTGAGTTCCTGTCCTGACTTCCTTTGGTGATGAACAGCCATGAGGAAGTGTAAGCTGAATAAACCCCTTCCTCCTCAACTTGTTTTTTTGGCCTTGGTGTTTCTTTGCAGCAAAAGAAACTCTAAGACAGGCTGAGTCATTTATCTTCAGAGGCTCTTTACTTACAGTGTCGGCTTGCTAGACAAAAGGACTTTTGGGACTTTTTAAAGCAAGATTAAAATGTTATAGTGGGTTCTTTGCTCCAACAGGGAAATTCTATGAAGGAGTCAGGAGTCCCATCCCTATAGACCACAAGGAAGGGGCTGCTTGCAGCAGGCTGTGTGAGGACTGGCCAGCCTGGCAGAACAGGTCCAGTCCCTCCTGCTTGGCAGGGAACATCTGTTCCCATCCTTGCACAGCCTGGAGTGCATTAGAGCTAGCTGTCTGAAGTGTTCCTGTCTTTCCCAGTAATAGATTGTCCTGGCTCAGCCCAATCTAAGAGTCTGTCGAAGTCCTGTATGAAAGTAGAATGATCTTCCCCAGGCTCTGGCAGGCAAAAAGGTGCCTCCTCCAAATGAGAATAAGGCACATTTGCTAGAGCTGTACCTCTGAGGCAAGGCCAACAGGGCAAACCCACCTCTCTACTTGCTCCAGATGGAAGCTTACCTGGTATGTTTTGCCCTTGAAGTCTGCTGAACACAGGGGATGCCATCAGGGTGGAGCTAGACTTTATGCTTTGCATGAC
Organism: Lophiomys imhausi; assembly: GCA_907164525.1. NCBI lineage: Eukaryota > Metazoa > Chordata > Mammalia > Rodentia > Muridae > Lophiomys > Lophiomys imhausi. The sequence continues at coordinate 2,116,242 of CAJQZJ010016246.1, read as the reverse complement.
AAGGCTCTGTTGCTGCTTCTCTTCTGTTCCCACCTTGTTGATGTCACCCTATGACATTTCATACCCTGCCTACAGAGGGGGAGTTGTCAGAACTCACAGCAAAAGTATCATGTGGTCTCCTAGTTCTCCTGAGCTCCCTGGGAGTCTCTAATCCCATTGCTATGAGTGGCCAGTGTCCCTCCTTTTAGGCTGTGACTACTTCCACCTAGGTTTTTTTTTCTCCCCTGCTCTTATATTTTGTCCATAAGAAAACAACTCTTATGTTTTCCAGAGCTGAAGGATACATGATGGAGGAAGTGTTTTGTTTTTTAAGATATTATTTTTATGCTTGGCATGGTAGCATACACCTTTAACACCACCGCTCAGGAGCGGTGAGCTCAAGGTCAGAATGGACAAGGCTATGAGAAGTACAAGGACATCAGGGCTACAAAGAGAGTCCCTGTCGCAAAAAAAGAGGATTTTTGTTTTTCATTTATGTGTATGAGTGGTTACCTGCATGTTTCTATGTGAACAACATGTGCACAGTCTCCACACAGACCAGAAAAGGGAAGATACCCCAGGACTGGAGTTAACAGATGTTTATGAGTTGTCATGTGGGTGCTGGGAATCGAACCTGGGTCCATTGGGAGAGTAGTCAGTGTTTTAACAACTAAGCTGTCTCCCCAGCCTCTGGTGAAGGAAGTTTTTATGTTTCCTACACTGTTAGGATATTTGTCCTTTAATATAGTTCAGAAAAAAGAATATTAGGTACAATCTAAAAGCCCTCTGGGAAGAGCTTACTTCTTGGTTATGTTTGGACTCTGGCCGTCTGTTTCCTGGGCTGTGATTATTAAAGCCTGGCTAATATACAGCTCTTGAGGAAAAAACTGACAGGAGATTTGACAAGTGCCTCATGTAACCACAGTGACCATGGCAAATATGGAGCACACACCCATTATCCCCTTAAATTACTCCTGCCTTTTGCAATAAATTTCCTGTTCTGACCCAAGGTCTTGGAAACCATGAGATGATACCTGCCTTAAGAGATCATCTCTCTAAATTGTTCTGGCAACAATTACATGTGGTAGGCTTTGTGCCCAGCTTCTGCCAATTACTTATTCATTCTCCAGTTTGCGAACATGTGAACTGTTTTTAGTTTAAGACATTGTTGCAAGAATTTTCCTTTTGAGGGTGACTAGGCAGTACATACTTTCCTTGATTCTAAGGTCCCAATGACAAAGCAAAGTTTTATTCCATCAAGTTTCACCCTGGGGAACCAATGAGTATATTATGCTTACTTCCAGAAGGCGAACCTTTCATTGGTGAATGGTATAGGCATAAGTGTAGAGGACCCCGAAGCAACTACACTAGAAGGTCTGCATCCAGCACAGACGATCGCTTCCCTAGGGCTGACACAATGGAGCCTCTTTCCCCTCTTCCTGCCCAGCCCATATACTCTATCCACACTCCAATGCCCCAGGTCCATAAGCCCCTTGCAATTAGGACAGAAATGGTAGGAGGAGTGGCTGGATACTCCAGTGAAGGTCCCATTACCCTTCCTACCCATTCCTTCAATGAGGATCAACAGTCAACAAGCCCAGCTGTGACAATCTTTTGCAAGCATGCATAGCAAATTTCTGATGATGCCAATTGTTTGGCTGGGGTGACAGGCATTAATGAAGCATGTTAATCTACATTTCCATGTATGAGTCTCTGTGGGGATATTTGCAACTATTTATCACTGGTAAATTCCTGGAGTGAGATTATATGGTGTGTGTTTAATTTGACATGAGAAGATGTAAGCCCATTTCTTAAGTAGAGGCACCATTTTCATTCCCATGTGAGCTGTGTAAGCATTCCACATGTAAGCAATTCTACTCTCTAGTGGGTAGGTAGTGATGTCTCAGTGTGGGTGAGCTGCATTTTCTGAATGGGGACAGGTAGGGAGCACTTCCGAGGCCTAACTTTTCATCTGTTTATGAGAAGGAATGGGGAGTGTCTGTTCAAATCATCTGCCCATTCCTTCTCTTAAAAAAAAAAAATCAAAGTTTGTCTCTTATTAAATTCTAAGAGTTCTTTATAGATTTTGGCCCAAGCTTCCATCAGATCTGTGCTGTCCAAGAATCTTTTCCAAGTTGGTAGCAGGCCTTTATATTTTCCTTAATAGTCTGTTTTTGAGGAGCAGTAGTTAACTTTGATGAAGTTCAGTGCCCATCTACTCATTGATTTAGCTTTTCTTTGCTCTCTTGCCACCATTCTTTTCCAAAAATCAAGAACAGTAGCAGTTGAGTTTCTACATTCTCTTGGCCATGGAATATTATTACTGTTATTGAAGTGAATATAATCTCATGGTTTGTTGTCTTCATAACAACATCAACTTAGAGCTGTCACTTGGTCCTTTCTCCTCTCCTCTCTTCCCATTCACAATGCTCATCTCCTAATGCCCAGTCTTCTCTTACATCTGCAACTGGGCCCAACTCACTGAAGCCTCAGCACAGTGGCTTTGGTAGTTTTAGCCTTTGCTTTGGAAAGTAGCTTACTACAGCCACTCTGCTTCCTGTCATAGCCCTTATCTCCCTGGACAGATGAGAAACTTGCCTTTCCTTTATTGTACCACTTTGAGAGTTTAACGCTTGCCACATTTCTGACACGAGCTCTGGTGGGTTTTAGAACTTTTTGCATGTTTGCAGGAACACTGTTACACAGAAAGGATTGTATCCCTTCTACTTAGACACCAGCACATTACCTTACTGTGAGTTGATATTCGAGTCTGCAATGTAGAAGGTGTTCTATGAACTCTGGCCACTTGTTTCTCTTCAGAAAGTTCCTTCTTTCTGCCCTGATCTGACAGAATCTCTATCAGGGTCTCCACAGTTTTTTTTTTTTTTTTTTTTTGCTTTGTTTTGTTTTTGTTGTTTGAAGTGAATAGAACTGCCAATGAAGTTTTGACTGATAATGATAATGGGCATGGATAATAGATCTAAAACTTGATGAAGGCATCAGTAAGAGACCTTAAGTCTGGAAAAGGGCACTGTGAGGAAACCTGAGCTGAGGAGTATATATTTTTCCCTTAGAACCAGACAGATGTAAGGGTGCTTTCTGCCAAATACTGAACTTATGATTGCAACTAAAGTATATACACACATAAAATTAATAATTCATCCATATGAGATATAAAGGATAAATCAGTTTTTCATATTGACATGATCACCAGTGTGGAAAACTCAAAAGAATTTCTTAAAAAGTATTAGAATGTATAACATTTAGCAAGTGAAAGTAGGCTACAAAAGCATCCTGTTTGTGTATGCTGGCAAGAAGGACTTGGAAACTGAAGTTAGGATAATGCTATTGTACAGGGAGATGTATCTGTCTGTTAAGCACCTGCTGTGCAAGAATGAGGACCTGTTTGTGGTCAGAGTTTTTATTCCTTAAAAAAAACGCAGCTATGATATGAGAATTTTTTTGTTTGAATCCTAGGTATGGAATATGGGGCTGCTTCAGTTAGTCCACAGGTGTTAACTATAATTGTCTCTCATGCTCTAACAGAGACATGGTTTAGCCATCTGCAGAAAGTTTAATTCTGAGGACTCTGGAGAAGGGTATAAATGCCCAATCCCCAAAAGGGGAGGAGGTACTCTGAAGGAGCAATAGGTTCCTGCTCTCCCTGCTGGTGCTTCCCCCCACACACACTGTTGCTGGTTCATCCAGCTCCTGAGTCTGCTGTTTTTCTGTTTGTTGTTACTGATTTGGTGTACTGCTAGATATCCTGACAACTGAGATTGGTATTGCCCCCAAAAAGAACCCTAATCAGTAGGAAGTAGTTAAAAGATACCTACATCCCTTTCCCCTCTAACCTTCTTTCTCTCCTACCTAAGGTTGGGTGGTTGAAAGGGAGATAGAAGACTAAGTACTGTAAAATAGTATAATTAAATGAAAAATAATAAAGCCACATACTACACTTGTGTTTGATCCCCAGGACCCATGTAAAAGAGTTGGGTGTGATGCTCAGATTCCCAACACTGGACAGTGGAGATAATTGGCTACAGGGCCTTGTTGACCAGCCAGTCTAGCCTATTCAGTAAGTTACAGGCCACTAAGAGACCAAAGGTGAATAGTGTCCAAGGTTATCCTCTGACCTCCATATGCACAAACATACATATGTATATATGTACACCCCCACACATGTAAACCCTAACATGCATAGACATACATATATACCCACACTTGCATATACACATATGTATAAATAATATTGTTTGCATCAACAAGAATCAGGTTGCACCTCACAAAATGCTTACATGAATTATATGCATAAATACCAAGAATAAAATGAATTATACTGAGAATAGTAGTACAGTAATACTTGATGGCTATTAAACTATCAAAACAACAGAAAAAAAAAGATGTCAGTGGTGAGAAAATCAGTACTCTGGTTATAAACTTTTTGGGAAATTGATTTTGTAATATGTATCAAGGGTCCTGAAATAATTTCCATGCAGAGGGGTCTGGAATCGTCACTTATGTTAGGGAGTGTAATTGGAGCTTGCATTTCATGAGTGTGTGTGTTGTGACAGTGACTGCTAGACACCATGAAGAGATGCGTGCTTGAACCTGCCTACTCTGACGCACATGGCCAGGTCTCTATAACTTCTTCCAAGTTTGGCTTTGCCTTCAGATCCTGCCCCAGCCACCTGCCATGTTCTCACAGCCCTTTCAGCTCTAACTTCCCTAATCCCTTGCATCTTCCCTGTGTGACTTGCAGATCTCTGCAGGTCTCATCTCTCTGCTGATTCAATTGGGGCTCCCTGACCTCCATCTCATACTCGGGCCTGTACTCCCCTCCTGTCTCAAGGCCAGGGAGTCACCCCTAAGCTTCCAAGGGACACTGTGAACAGCATTGACACTTGGGAGACTCAGCCCATCCATGAGAACACTGTCCCCTGAGCTGGTGTCTTAGGCAGCTTTCCCACAGGCTCTTCAGTCACTGCCCCACTCTGTACCCGGATCCTGGCATTCTCTTTCTCACCACAGAGATGATGATTTGGACAGAAGTCTGGTGTGGAAGCATGTGCACTCCTGCAGCTTTGAATTCCACAGCAGGCACTATAAACTGTCTCCTGTAAAAGTGAAAATTGCTTGGATAATGCACTGGACCCAACCCAAATTCATTGCCCCTGACACTACCACCTTGGTGTACATCCCTACAGGAAGTAAGTGCATTTTTCTGTATCTCCTTTACCCAGGGCATGCCCGCTTCAGCCTGAACTGCCTCAGAAGGTCCAAGGTCAGCGCTTTTCAGTTGCTTCATGAGTGGGTATTCAAGTCAGGCTGTGATGAGCAGCTCAAAGAAGCTATGCACTTCTTTGAGTGCAGATCCAATGTATGGAACACACAAAGCATGGTCCTATGATTATAGGGTAAGATTTGGGGAAGCAGAAGAACATGACTCAGTAGTGAACTAGAAGAAGAGGCTTAGTAGGAAAGTGAAGACCCTGCTGGGAATGCAGTGGGGGCTTCCAGGATGGTGCATGATGGTTCTCTTTGAAGCAAGGTTTTTGTGACACTTAAAATAGTGTCCACCATTTACAATTCAGTGAGAATGATGGATTAAAGAAGAAAAGACAGACTTTTCTTCAGGGCTCCTTGGGACCTGAGTGGGGGAGAAACCAGAGGTCTGCTCCACATAGATTTTACTAGTAGTAGAAACAATTGTTTCTAGGGAGATTCTACACCCCAGGACAGAACATTGTGTTTGATCCTGGTGGCTACATGACATGTACCTCAGGCTATTTTGAGAATATTAAATCAGTTTATATACAGGGGTTTGAACAGCACCTACCACCCTGTAACTCATGAGTAAACTGTCAACATGCAACTGTGCTCTGAATAAATGCGACTGTTCTCACCACACAGACAGCTCTGGAGCCACTGAAGCCTGGATCTATGTTTCCAAAGACTGTGGGTACTGTAGCCTAGAAGAGGCCACATAAGCCATGAATCTTTTACCTGGGACCTCCCTCCCCTGGGTAGATGGTGACAGGGCACAATCAGGGTAACATATGCCTAGAGACTCTCAGAGCTACACAGACCATGGCAGGGTGAGTCTCCTTGCTCCACAACTTCAGGGGCCAAGGCCCACAACTCTTGCATGCCTCATAGTCTGAGCCTGTCTACAGTAAAGTCACGATGCGCTCACAGTACCCTTTCTGTCCCCAGATGCTCTGGGTGCAGATTTGTGGCACTATTCTCCGCTTGTAGTGACAACTCAGAACCCACTGACACCTCCCTGTTGTGTGCTACTACTATTCCTTGGGAGGTGTAAACAAATGTCTACTTAACACAGATGAAAAACCAAGGACAGACCAAACCAGCAATGCTATTAAAGTCCACTTTGATGATCTGAGGTCTACCAAATTTTCTTGAAAGCCAAAAAGAACTTGTCCCACTATGTGTTAGAAAAGAAAGTTGTGAGATTTTGGAATCAACAGCTTTTCAGAAAACAAACTCCTAGTTTTCTGAAGCTCTATAAGTCAGATTTCACCTTTGGTGTATTTGTCCCCAGCCAGTGCGGTCTAAGGATGCCCAGGGGGCTTGCCCTCCCACCAAGGGATGCCTCCATGAGCCATTGGCTGGAGAATCACAGTCATAGATAAATCAGTCTGTCAGTTGTGGGAAAGCCACATTTCAAAATTTTGGTCTAATATGAACACAGAGAAAATCACATTTCTCCTCTGAATGGTGAAAGGTCAACTGAACTCTATCTTTCTAGGGTTAAAGAAGGTGGTACTGAAGGCTGTAGGCTTTCTTTAAGTCATGGAGGGCTCAGGCTGCAGTGTGAATGGAAATGGAAATGGTTCTGCGCAGTTGGGGAGTGGGCAGCATCCCTCAGCTGACTGGCAGGTGTCTGGGAAGCCTGTGGCCTTCATTTCCTCACCTGTCAGGTAAAGAGAGAAGGACTTACCATCATTAATGCTGCCTATGACAGGTGTCCATAGTGAATGCTCTTGGGGTTTTCTGAGTGCAAAGTAGCCATCTGGCAGAAATGTAGACTGTTTGTGAGTATATCTGCAGCGAGTCCCCAAATGGAGCTCCTGCTGCGTGTTTTTGCAGACTTAGAGATGGCCAGGAGTTCCTCGGGAAAGAACTCATTGAGCCTGTTCAGGCCAGGATATTGTGGTCCAGTGAGCCAACCTCAGTGGCAGTGCTATGCAGAGCCCTGGGTGGTCTATACTACTCAACTATAAGCTGAGTAATGACTTTTCATAAGGCAAAAGGTTGCACCCTGTGTGTGCCACAGGTCTGTACAGCTTCCTACCATAACACACAGCAGGGACACCTGGGCCCTTGTGATGGGAAGGCATGAAGAAGGCCCTAAGCTCAGAAGACATAAGGTCATGGCTGATTGGAAATACCATCCCATCCTTTGTGCTGGGAGTAGAGACTGGGTACCAAACAATGCTGCTCACAGGTGGAACCCGGGGCAACTGCAGTTTGTGAGTGGTCATGATCCCACTCTGCCCCAATGGCATCCTTCCTTGTGGCTTTTCAGAGGTGTGAGCCATACCTTGTGTGATGAAGGACCACGTACTGACCCTCCCCCCTGAAAACATCTCTGTTTGGTGTAGATTCTCAGAAACATGCACCTTCATTAACTTCGGTGACTGTGACAGTGTTCGTTTTTTTTTTTTTTCCTTATTCTGGCCATTCTGCTTAGTTTAAGAACACTCAAAGCATACTAGGCTAGTAACCAAAGGAAGCCATTCTTAAGCATGGATCTTATCAATGGTGGAATTATTTTTTGTTTTTGCTCTGGTTAGACAGAGGCAAGGAGGCTTTCCCCCATCCCGTTAATTGCTGTGCACAGTTAAAAACAAGCTGGCTCTGGAAGGCGACAAGTCTTCCATGAGTTTTCACATTCCATGTGATCTGACGTGTGGATGGCAAGCATTGGTTTAGAGAAGGCGTTCAGCCACAAAAGGCTTTTCTTCCCATGGCTGCACTGTGTCCTGAAAGGCCAGAACAGCTCCCAGGCCCATCAAAGTGTCTGCAACTATTTCTCCAATTTGCTTTCTGCTTTCAAGACATTAAAGAACACTTTCAAGTTAGGCCTCTCGCAGGACTGTGTGAAAGGAGTCGCCAAAGTGCCATCCTCACTAAGTTGACCGAAGGGATTGTGTGGAAAGGCTTCATGTTTTCCTTTTCAGTCTGAAAGGGGTTGGAGGGATCTCAGGCCGAGGAGTGAGGGTGGGTCCCTCCCCAAACCAGCTTTCATCATGCGCCCCTTCCCCCACCTCCCCTGTTTGTGTTTCTTCCCAGTCCAGGGAGGCCCTGGAATTTTTCTTTAGCTTTTGTTTGCTAAAGGGAGATTCAGGGCTTATGTAAAAATCGGCACCTAAGTCTGACATAGTTTTCTTCAGCCAGAGCAAGAGCACATGGCCTCTGAGGAGGGAGGTCAGCTTTCAGGCCCTGTCTTAATTGTTGCTCTTGTAATCCCAAGATGTTGAATGCTTTTTTTTTTTTTTTGATTTTTTTTTAATTGCAGACACAGGCTGCAGAGACGAGCCCGAGCCCTTTTACAAACTAAGAGCCCTGCTAAGCCTCTGCGTGTTTTCATAAGGCACCTCCGGGAATGCTGAACAACAGTACCTGGAGCCCTTGGTGGCTTCTGGAAATTTGGCTTTGTAAAGACCTTTGCTCTGGCAATGAGGCTGTAAACTAGCTGCTGAGGATTAACTTTACAACAGAACATCTTCTCCAGAGGGGCAGCATGCTCCAAAGTGAGCCTTCAGGTAGACAGGAGCACCATTCCTGAATCTCATTCTCCATGGCCAGCAAACTGGCCAGCTCTGCAGTAAAGGACAATACTGGGCACTATGTCATAGACTGGATTATCTTGAAAAATCCGTGGCTGCTGCTGGTCTTGGGAGGGCAGCCAGGATGAACCTCCACAAAGAAGGCACTTAAGGGGCAGCTTTGGGGGGAGCTCTTCGATTAGGCAATATGTGGCCTCCAGTGAAAACTTGGTGATGGTATCTTGTGTGATGATATCTCATGGTGTCTTATGGAATCATATGGTGTTTCATGGTATCTGTTGCTGTCTTGTAGTATCTATTGGTGTGTGGTGGTATCTGATGGTATCTCACAGTGACTCATAGTATCTGTTGGTTTTTCATGGTTTCTCATGGTATCTGTTAGTTTTTGGTGAGCACCACGTATTATCTGGTGGTGTATTATACTTTCTTGTAGTATCTGTTGGTTATTGAAGGTTTCTCATAGTAACTCATGATGTCTGTTGGTATCTGATGGTATTCCATGGTGTTTGTGTAGTATCACAGTATTGAGTGGATTCTACCCATATGTTTGGTATCTTATAGTAAGTGTTGGAATCTGATGGCATATCATAGTGTCTGCTGGCATTTGCTGGTACCTGATGGTATCTGTTAGTATTTCTCAGTGTCTGTTAGTAAGAGGCCTCTCTTAGTTACTTTCCTTGTTGCTCTGATGAAATACCTTGAAAAAAAAAATCAACTTAAGGAAGGAAGGAAGGGTATTATTTTGGCTCACAGTTCAAGTTCCATAATGCCAGGAAAACCAAGGCAGCAGGAGCTTGGAGCAGCTGGTCACATTGTGCCATCATTCAGGAAGAAGAGACCAATGAATCGCTGTGCTTACTTAGCGACAGCCTTCTCATAAAGTCCGGGATGCAAGCTCAGGGAATGCTGCCACCCTACCTTAGGCTGGGTCCTCCCACTTTAATTGCCCTAATCAAAATAATTCCTCATAGCCATGCTGAGAGGCTGACCTGGGCATGTAACCCTCACTGGTGTGCTAGGAAGCTAGTCTCTTAGGTGATCCCAGGTCTTGGTCAAGATGGCCATCAACACTGATCACCACAGGGTCCACGGAGCTGGCTGGGCCTGCCACATGCAACCTTGTGCGTATGGAGCAGGAGCCGCCACTGTGTGCATCTTTACAGGGGCTCCTGAAGGTTTGTGCTTTGGATGTAAACCACTAACTGACGGAAGGGGGACAGTTTTGGCTGCTGAACATTTCGCCAACTATGAAGTGGGGTCATTTTGTGACATGAAACATCACTGTGCTATAAAGCAGATCTAATGCTGGCTTTGACACATTTCTGGTTTCCTGAATGGGAAGAAACCACCTATAGTAATTTAAAAAAATGCCTTTGAAGCACTTACTTTATAAGATGCTTTCTTGTTTTCTGGGAGAAATAAAACTGTAGGGAAGTCACGGTCTAGTTGGAAATATAAATTGCTAACAAGTACACACAGCAGCTGCAAAACAAACACACAGCTGCAAAGCCACATGGCTACAGAGCAGAGGACACTTGCACATTAGTGCAAGTGGTGTTTGGGTCCAGAGGTGTTTGGGGCCCATAAAGCTGTGTGAGATTATTTCTGACTAGAAGGCTTATAGACAGCCTCACAGAGGGCAACCTGTTTGACTGGACCTTAGGGAGAGAACTTCAGATGGCTCAAGACTGCAGTATGGCCAAGGTACCCAGGCAGAGGAAAGTGTATTGCAAACATCTCTATGGCTCCCAGCTTCAACTTTCTTTAGATTAATGCTTCCCTAATGGAAGGAACATTCAGGTACTCTGTGATGCAAGGGCAACGCGGAGGGAAACATGGAGGCTAAACAAAATGCTGCTTTTTATTAAAAAGCTAGAAACTGTCAACAGTGTTTATGACGGTTCTGCTTCTGTTCTGATTCAGAAGTGGTGGACTCGGGTTCATCTCACCGAGTGCCAAGGTCCCACCAGACCTTTGGAATTCAGCTCTCACTTCAAATTCTTGGTCTATCCTTCAAACCACAGGTTATTATGTATGGTTAATTTTAAAATTTAAAATGTGTTTGTGTTTGTGTGTGTGTGTGTGTGTGTGTGTGTGTGTGTGTGTGTGTGTGAACTTAACTTGAAAGTACAACCTCCTTTAGATGATGGGCAATTACATTTAGAGTCCACAAAATAATTGCAGAAGGCTGTGGATGAAGAAGAGCCTGTTCCAGTTTACTCTCTGTCACTGATAAAACACTCACAAAAAGCATCTTACGGAGGAAAGGGTTTATTTGAATTATACTCCCAAGTCATAACCCATCATTCAGGGAAGCCAGGATGGGAACTCAAGCAGGAACTTGAAGCAGAAACCATAGAAGAACATTGCTTGCTGGCTTGTTCATAATTTCATGCTTAGCTAGCTTCCTGATACAGGCCAGGACCTCCTGCCCAAATAATGTGTGAGTTATTATTATTATTCTTTTTTGTTAACTTGGCACAAGCTAGGGCCATCTGGAAATATGCCTCCATCAGATTGACTTATAGGAAAGGCACAGTCCACTGTGTGTGGTAACATCCCAGGCAGGTGGTCCTGGGAAGTATAGGAAAGAAGGCTGAGCAAGCCATGAGGGGCAAGCCAGTAAGCAGTGTTTCTCCATGGCCTCTGCTTCAGTTCCTGTCTCCAGGTTCCAGCCTGAGTTCCTTTTCTGCCTTCCCTCAATGATGAAGTGTGATCTAACAATTGTAAGACGAAATAAACCCTTCCGTCTCCAAGTTGCTTTTGGACATGGCATTTATTACAATAGTGGATGTCAAACTAGAACAAATGGTGTCACTCATGGTGGGCTGAATCCTTTATATCCATTAATAATCAATAATCCACAGATATGCCCATGAGCCAATGTGATCTGGGCAGTTCCTCATTTGAGATTCCTTTCTCAGGTGACTATGAAGTGTGTTAGGTTGACAGTCAATACTAACTAGGACAGACTCTTTCCAACATTCTCATAGTATTTTGTTGTGTGGACACAGTCACCACTAAATTTGATAACCTGATTTCCAACCCCTAGTTGCATTTCCTAAATTACAACAAATGTTTGCCCACATGTTACATTCTGAAAGCTTCTTTTCACTGGACGTGAACTATTTGGCAGCACCCCACCCAGGGCTAAGGAATTGTAATCAACTTAGATGATACTTACAAACACTGACATTCAAGCGCAAGGTCACACAGAATCTCATTTTAGTTAATTATACTTGAATTCAAATGTATAGTAGATCCTTAGGTGTCTAAGGATATGTGATCAGAGATAAACATTGAGAAATGTTAGGGGTGGGACTCAGGAACCGACCTGGGGAAGCCAGGGTCTGCTCCACAGGGAATAGGAAGTAAGAAGAGAAGGGACTGACACTGAGCACATGCTTTGTGAGCCTCATAAAGCCCATCACTTGGAACAACTTCCAAGCCAACTACTGCCATCTGATTGACAGATGGAAAGGCAGAACAGGTTGTCTACTTATAGGCACCTGGTAAGTAATAGGTGAGGTTGCTGTGAATCCCCTCTTTGTCACTCCTGGCCCTCTGTATGGTATATTCTTCCATTTCCTCTTTACTCACAGACCTACCCATCTTCCTCGCGCTCAGAACAAAAGACTGCCCTCCACAAGCCTCTCAGGCCTCCATGAGAAGTTAAGAGCCCAGGCATGGCCCTGTCCTGTGGGTGTCTCAGAATGTCATCTTGAGGACCCTCTTTATTGCCTGTGAGGTGAAAGCCACTCTCATTGCTCTCTGGTTCCATCACACATCTGTATCCATAGTACAATAGCAAAGGTAGGTCACAAGCTGGCCCAGGTGCTGACCAGTGGGCTCATACAGCTGTTTGCTGTGTTTGGAATACAAAATGGCTCCCCAGGCTCTGTTTGAACACTTGGTCTTTGTTTGGGGGCTCTGTTTGTTTATAGAGCCTTTAGGAGGTGGAGCTTCATTAGAGGAAGTATGTCATTGGAGCCAGGCCTGAGATTTTATAGCCTAGACCCACACCCTGTCTTTTTTTCAGCTACCTGACTGTTGACACACTGTGACCAGCCACCTACAAACTGCATTGGCCATGATGGAGAATATACCTGTTTAAACCTTTAGCCAAAATAAACCTTCCTTCCATGGGCTGATTCTCGTCAGGTATTTGGTCACAGGAATGAAAAAGGTACCAGAGGCCCTATCTGTCAGGCATCAGCACTATCATGATGCCCAATACAACAAATGGACAGAACACAGGGCCAGCCACAGCTGCTTCTAAGGAAGCGGAAAACAGTCATGCATGTTACATCTCAGCCCTAGAGTACCTGTCTCTTTAAGATTCATCAAGATGATGTGTTGGAAGCACTGGTGCAGCTCTACTATGTGCTAAGGTGGCAGGCCACTTTTTCTGTGAACAAGCCAGTGATAAAAACAAAACAAAACCAAAAAACCAAAAAAAAAAAAACCCAAACAAACAAACAAAAAAAATCCCCCCAAAACTCCACAACTCTGATTCTTGGCATCTTTTTAATGAATAAATAAATATGTCTCTTCAAGGAAAACAATGGAAAAGTATTTGTTGCCAGTAGAAAAATCAAAGCTTTCAAATGTGAAAGCTAGAATTTTGGAAAAGTTTAATTTGCCACTGTGAACTTGACATTTCTAATGAGATAATTTGGAATGTTAACAAATGTGGTTTGGGAATGAATATTATATAATACAATTACTCGACACCCAGGAGATCTGCAGAACCCAGCAGAGGAGTTTAACCAATGCAGGGGCCACACGACGCTGGGTGGGTCAGAGACTGCTCCAATCCAATCAAAGTTCAGGAGACTGTCACACTGTCACAGCAGAGCTCTAGGTGACAATGGACCAGTGCGAATGAGCAGTAGTTGCATGCTGAGATGTAGCTCCACTGGTAAAGGGCTTGCCCAGCATTTATAGGACCCAGGGTTCAGTCCCCAGCATGGCAAAAACTGAGCGTGACGATATGCTTGCGATCCTATTAGAGAGGTGCAGACAGGAGGATCAGAAATTGAGTGTCTTCCTTGGCGACAGGAAGTTTGAGAACAGCTTGGGCTACTTAGACTGTCTTACAACAATAGCAACGAAAAGCAAATGACTGTGTCAGGTTTTGGTATGGCCTCAGATGTTTATGGTGGTCTCAAAGGCCACTGAAATCCTCCTTCCTCAGCAGCTACAGAAGCTCTGAGACAGGCCATGAGGTTAGGTTCCAATAACTCCCTTGGAAGTGGAAAAGGCCATTAGTGGGAGGAGCCTTCTCACACTGGCAGCTGAGCAATATCATTCCATGTGCTTTTTTTTTTGTGTATGTATGCACACGCATGACTTACCCTCATGATGGTAGCATGGCTTGGGGCTGCTGCTCTCTGCTATGGTCCCAATACTGAAAGAATATTTGCAGTGAGATACTAGCAGGTTTAGACCTCAAAGTACAGAACTACTGAATGATTATAATTTTCCTTACCATCATTAAATAAGTTTTAGAAGCGTTAAACCATCACATCCTGAAGATGATCTGCCTGAACAGTGCTAGATGCAGATGCAGCTCAGGCTCTGCTCCTGCACCCTGTGAGGGGAGAATCCATCACTCACCTCAAGCCAGACATGAAAGAGGTTTGTAGAAGTACACAACAATGCTGTTTTCCCCAGAAATTTTTTTTGGAAGACATAACTATTTCCTAAAAGATATAATATTTTAAAAATTCACTGGATATAGTGATGGGTCTCAGAACGACAATCTACTGAAGTGTCTCAAGTGCTTTGACTATGTATTCACCCCCCTCCCTCCTTCCTTTCACAGTCCCTGCCCCTCATCTATTCAGTTTCAGCACGCGCGTGCATACACACACACACACACACACACACACACACACACGCACGCACGCACGCACACACGCGCGCGCGCGCGCACACACACACACACACACACTTGCCTGTGCGCCATATGACCTTATATAAACATAACATTAATAACTCATGTTTGAGAGAATGTATATGATACTTGTCTGGATTATTTGGCTTAATACAGTGAACAACACAACCTACTGGACAGATAGGCAAATGAATGAACATGTCTCAAAATAGGCACAAACAGCCAATGAACATACGAAAAATTCTCAACACCTTTAGCCACCTGGAAAACACAAATCAAAACGTTGTTGATACCCCATCTCGTCTTAGTGGGAATGGCTGTCTTAAAAAACAAAGAACATGCTAGTTCAGAACATGCATAGGTAACATGTATGAACAACTGATGGCTTCGAAGAGAGGGAGAGAGTCTTAGTTATTTTTCAATTGCCTGTGGTAAGACACCATGACCAAGGCAACTTACAGAAGAAACAGTCTATTGGGGGCTTACAGTTCCAGAGGGTGAGTCCTTGGCCATCATGGTAGGGAGCATGGTGGCAGCAAGTAGGCATGATTCTGGGCTGTAGTTGAAAGCTTATATCCTAATCCACAAGCCTGAGACAGAGAGAGAGAGAGAAAGCTAACTGGGAATGATGTGGGATTTGGAAACCTCAAAGCCAGCTCCCGGTGATACAGCTCCTCCAACAACGTGTACCTCCTAATCCTTCCCAAGCAGTCTCACTAACTGTGGCCCAAACATTCAAATGTATCAGCCAATAGGGGCCATTCTCATTCAAACCACCACCAAGAGTCAGTTTTAAGGGTGTGGCTCCTGGTAGGTCCATCATGGACCCCCACTCAGGAGTATATGGACAATATACAATGGAATGAGTTTTTTTTTTTTTTTTTTTTTTTTGTAAAGACATCAAGTTGAAGGTTAGAGTGGAAGGGTGGATCTGGGGGAAGTTGAGAATATAATAAAAGTTCATTGTATCAGATTTTCAAAGAAATGATTAAAATATTTTTTATTAAAAAATAAAAATGTCTCTTTTAGATGATAAATTTTAATACAATAAATGTCTGTCTAGTAACCCCCTTAACCACAAACTCTGGGGAGGTCCTTGTAGTTTTCCCAACTGGGAGGGAGCTGTAAACCCAAGTGCTGAAGGTAATGCTTAGAGGGTACCTGTCTGGGACATTTGGTTTCCATTCATGCCCACTTCTGCCCCCTGCACCTCTGGGCACCTGGCTCTGAACTATTTGTACTTTCCACATACTTGTTGGCCCTTTTACTTGTATTGAGAAAGTATTCAAGACAGCAGACATCTCAAGATTTTATGAGACAATGCCTTCTCTATGTTTCCCATCTCCCCTGGCCCTCCTTCGGCTCCCAGGCTGCTCACAAGCCATCACGGAATAGGCTTAGGTTTCTGCAGTGCTATCATGGCAGACATGTGTCCCCTGTCTAGCTTCCTTCTAGAATGTGCATGGGGTCCCTCCCAACCTTTGCCATTGCTTTCCTGGCACTTCAGTGGTGTAGGAAGTCATAGTGCCCTGTGTACCATGTGTCTCACTCCCTTGGCTTCCGTCCTTTCAAACGTGTCCTACAAAATATCAGGGGATGGAGCAAAGTTTGCCTTAGACAAAGCCCTCCCTTCCTGTAGGAAGTAATGCATGTGGCCTTTCTCTTTGACACACACATGCGCTTTGTCTCCGACACTTTAAAAAAGGGCCTGCAAGATCAAAGATCTTCATGCAACACCTGTTCCAACACTCTTCTCAATGGCTACTGACCCATTCTTTGAGACTTGCACTTTGTGCAGGTGTTTCCCCCAGCGAGATTATAGCATTAAACTAGACAAAGCCCCAAGTCTGTGTTCATGTGCTTCTCCGTGCACGCACACAGCTTTTCATATCACAGTTTCAGAGATGGTGGAGTGAGCCCCCCCACAGCTGCCACTGCACTGACTTATAATGGTCTTTTGATAGTCTTTTATTAACAGTAAGCTGAATAACCCTAAGGGATTAATGCAGAAAAGGAAACAAACATATTAAGAAATGTTTGAGACACCTGGTACTAGCCACTGTACCTGTTGCTTTGCTCTTACAAAGGAAAAGTTCAACTTGAATGGATTTCCAGGGTTGAAGTGTATTTCTTACTGATACATAAAACACAAAAATTGCACATATTGATAAACACACATGGTGTCTCAATACATATTTATATCCCATAATGTTTAAATTATACTAAACAGATAAGTCTCCTCAATTATTGGCCATTTCTTCATGGTGAAAACATTTAAAACTCCCTTTGTAAAGTTTTTTGGAAAGATCCAGACCACTACTGTCTGCTACAGTGCTCCTGGGTCATGGCATGCCAAAGCTTTTTGCTGTCATGTAGTTGTAACCTATTGTAACCCTTTCCTCACACAACTCTTCCCAGCCTCTGGTAGCTACTGTTTCCCTCTCAGCTTCTATGACATTGACTTCTGTGGGCTCCACACAGAGATGCCACCATGCTTGCCTGCCTGTGCCTGGTTTGTTCACTTAATTCAAGGCTCTTTATTTCGAGAATGACAGGATTCTATTCTCTTTTTTGTGGCTGAAAAGTGTTCCATGACACACGTGTAGCATGTTGCCTGTGTCCACTTAGCAGTGGATAGACATGGTTTCTTTGTTGTGCTACAACAGTCTTGTCTCTTTGACATATGTTCCTTTCAATAAAAAAAACTAGTATATATGTATATGCTGGATCATGTGATAGCTTTTTCCTTTTTTGTTCATCACTATGTAAATTGGGACCACAATGAGATACCACTTTGCACCCTTAAGAATGACATTGTCAAAATCACACAAGGTAAGTCCTGGTGAGGCTGTGGTGATGGAGACTGTGTACTGTGGGAAGAAGCAAGGTCAGGCACTGTGGAAACAACATGGAAGTTCAGATGGTGAGACCTTCCAAAGATCTTTGACTAAAGAAAAGTGAACAAGGCAACACCAGCAAAAAGTCACTATATAACTGTACCAGAACACAGTCCCCAAGTCAATGCCTACAACAGTGTGAGAACAGAAATGAAACTTGCAGATTTTCCAGGTCTGTTTCGACATTTGCCTCTGCTTGGGGGACAGGATCTTTGGTAGGTGGAAAAGCAGCTCTGAATTCACAGGGAGATACCAAAGACCTAGATAGTCAAAATGACCCCAGGCAAAAACAACTCTAGAGACACTGAATTGCCTGCCTTTAATATATATTACAAGGCTGGGTGTGGGGGCACACACCTTTAATCCCAGCACTCGGGAGGCACAGGCAGGCGGATCTCTGTGAGTTCGAGGCCATCCTGGTCTACAGAGTGAGTCCAGGACAGCCAGGGATACAAAGAGATCTGACTGCTGTGAACATAAGGATCAACTCAGGGGACACACATGAGGAATCCGAGAGAATCCACAGCAGCAGAGAGTAGAACGGTGGTTCTAGGGGATTTGTCTGACAGAGGGCACAGAGTCTCACAGCATGAGCAGGACCCGGATGCCCAGTGCACAGCATGGTGGGTATCACTGCAGTGCTGCACTGGGCACTGGGACAGGACACAAGAACACACACATGCTAATTCTGAGGTGAGTGTGAGGTGAGGATCTGAAACCAGTGCAACTGTTTTGCTCCATAGTGTCTTAGCGGTGCTGTTAAGTTTAAAGATGACAAGTTCTAGTTATCAGTTACTTCTTGGTAAAGCTGGTTAGATGCTGTAGTTTAGAATGGGGGTGGGGTGGAGAGAGAGAGTCTGGCTTTCCCCAGCAGGGCTTGTGGAAGAACCACATGGCAAGTGTCCCCTTCACGCCTGCAGGACAGACAGCATTATTGCCCAAGAAGGAGTTTCTGTTCAGCCACTGTACAGCATCCTGCACTGACTCTGCCCTCCCACCTGGCTGGAGGGAGAACAGGACTACGGGTTAGAGAGTTAGCAGTTTGTTCCTCTGGTTCAATCAGCAGTGAACAGGCTTCCAAAGAGGATCTCTCTATCTAGCAAAGGGTTGCTGTGGCTCCAGGCTGGAGACCCACCGCCCATCCACTGCCCTATGCTGTCCAGATGGAAAGTGGCCATGGACCCACTCAGTATGCCACATGCCCTGTTCCTTTTCCTGACTGGGGCTCACCAACAGCACTCCATTTGTGCAAATGACGCTGTTCTCAGGAACCAACATGGGTTTGAGAGCCACAGAAATTTAAAGTCATGATCTGTATATAAGCATGTTTTCACTTTTGCTACCAGGAAACATTTTTTTTTCAGCCTTTCTGCCAAAGTCAGTGCCTGTTAATCACTTAGTAAAGAGAGCAAAGTCCACATGCAAGCCTTGTGGCTGCAATGTATCTACATAAAGAGACTCTAGCAACACCTTGCAATGCCAGCTTGCTGCGCTCCATCTTTCATGCAGTTGGAGCTTTTCTGTTGAACTGCGTTCCCTAGCCCTCGCTCTTTGGAGACAGGGTCTTCCTTTGTAGTCCAGGCCAGCCTGGAAATTACCATCCTCCTGCCTCACTGTCACCAAAGTTGAAATTATAGAGGTGTGGCCCCCTCAGCTGCTCTGAGGTTTCTCCATGGCAGTTGTCTGTCTCTGTCCTCTAGCACTGAAAGAGCGGGCTAGCAGAGAAAGGTTGTTCCTCTGAGGCTGACCCTGCCTTGTCCTCTCTGCCTCCAGGTGCCCACTTCTTCTCTTGCTATCTGGCATGGTGTTCACCTGTCTGCACAGTGCCAGTGCAGAAGGAGTGATGCTCCTTCCCAAAGGACAGGCATGGGGGGGGGGGCATGGGGAAAGGGCCCAGGAAAGGGCACGAGAGTGAACAAAGGCCTTTCCAAGTCTCCTGGGTAATGTAAACCTGGAGCATACAGAAGGGAATGAATGGATGGTTTCTCCCTTTGAAGCAAAGGAGAGGCCCTGAGGAAACCAGAGGGAATATCAGGGTAAGGTCTGAGGACAGGCATTCCTATGTGTGTGTGTGTGGGGGGGTAGATACATGTGTGTACATCTATGTGCACACCGTGTGTGTGTGTGTGTGTGTGTGTGTGTGTGTGTGTGTGTGTGTGTGAGACCAGAAGAGAGTCAGTGTCTACTACTCTTTTTATTCCCTTCAAACAGCCACTCCCACTGAATCTTAAGTTCTCTGAGCCATCTCCCTCCCCAGCCACTAGGACAGGGATTCTAATGCCACCACAGGTCTGCCTGCAGGTGACTTGCTGTGCAGATAGAGCAGCAAGCAAGAGTTGGGGATGATGGCACAGATGCTAGACAGCTGGGCATTCAAGGGGCATCTCAGTCTTGAAGGCATGGGCCCCATCAGTGTGAGAGCTCCTTAACCCAAGACAACTTGCCTCCCAAGAGGAAAGCCATTTCCACTCTTCCTTTCATGAGTTTCCACAACTTCCACTGGGAAGGAACAGTGGGGGAGGGGATGGGGCACCAGGTCTGTCACTGTAACCCTTCTGTCTCTGTCCTCTAGCACTGAAAGAGTGGGCTAGCAGAGAAAGGTTGTTCCTCTGAGGCTGACCCTGCCTTGTCCTCTCTGCCTCCAGGTGCCCACTTCTTCTCTTGCTATCTGGCATGGTGTTCACCTGTCTGCACAGTGCCAGTGGAGTGATGCTCCTTCCCAAAGGACAGGCATGGGGGGGGGCATGGGGAAAGGGCCCAGGAAAGGGCACGAGAGTGAACAAAGAGCCGCCGCTGAGAGCAAACACAACACGCCAGTCACGTGCCCCGGATAAGGACCTCTGATTTTACAGGCCTGACAGATAATCAAGGCCTTATTATACTGGGTGTCAGCCAGAGGGTAATATTTTCAGAGGGCAACTACTTAAAAAACAATTTCTGTCACACCGGCTGCCCATGCGTCAGGCGTGCCTGCCTCTGCGCCACTCTGCTGATTTGGAAATAAATTATGCTGATTGCTCACGATATGAGGGGAATCCATCATCATTCTCCTTTGAATTCATCTGGCCACCCTGTAATCCACCCTCTTCCTTTGGGGTGTTAATGAGACCTCACGGCCCTCCCCTGCAGGCCCCGTGCTGGGCTTTCATGGGGGGCTGGAACCCTGGACTCCCAGGGACCAACCCTCAGCCACCACCACTGTGCCTTCCACTTTGCATGTGATTACATTGAGCTTAGTCCCTTTTCTGAAGTTCCCAGGAAAGCTGCCTGCTGGTTCCTGGATGGGCCTCTCTTTACCATATTTATTGTTCCAAAAACTTTTCTGTTGTGAATGGTTTTGAGCTGGAGAATTAATTGAATGCAAGCTTTTCCTTATGGGTTCCCCCAACTTGTCTCTTCCTTTAAGCCCTGTGGTTGTGTTCTCTGTGTTGATACTGTAAGTAGTGTTTTCTTCTGTCATATTTGAGGACCTTGAATTCAGCTACAGCGTCAGGTTTCAATTGCTAAATGTTTGTTTCGTTTTAAGACAAGAGCAAGCTAAAATGATAGATGCAAAACTGTTAAGAGAGAGAAGCCCCAGTGTATGTCTGTTCGGGATTCTCATAATGACTCTGCACAGGGGCACTCTGCAGGGAGGGTTGCTGGCCTTCATCACACTCTCAAGTGGTCTGTGACCACTGACAATGAATGAGTGGGCTAGCTAAATGGGTAAATAAAAATAAATCACCGAGTACCGCAGGGCCACGGTGCAGTGTGCAGCACCGTCAAGGTTGTGTGAATTCAAATGTGATCTGACAAATGCTCTGATTTTTCTGGTGATCAGAGGCAGGTAGAGGTCAGAACCCAGGTCCCCTCTAATCTGGGGTGTTCTTCCTATAAAGTCCCCCCAAAGCTTCCCAGCAAAACCCCAGTCTTCCTCTGGTGCCTCATGCTGGCTCATATTGAGAGCTGTCCCCATGTGCTCCTATGCTGGTCCCAACGCTGATCAGATCTAGTGTGATGACTCTGTGGGTCCCATTTTCCCTCCGGTTCATTCTCTCAGCAGTGTCAGCTTTAAGGAGACCCAGCCACTAGGTTGTATGCCAGGCCTGGCTCCACTCGTCTGCTTCTGTTATGGCAAGCTATAGACCATAGGTAAGAGTGGCAGGGCCTGTGGACACTGGGCCTGAGCACTGGCTGAGAGTCCCAGTCCTACTTTGGGGATCCCTAAGATTCTCAGAGAGATGAATAGCAGCACCCAGGGTGCAGGATCTGGAAGTCCTTGGCTTCCAAAGCCAGACATGGTAGACCAGAAGAGTGCCGTGGTGGTGGGAATGGGGACTGCCCTGAATGTGAGACTGCAGCATTCCCAGGAGGACTTGGTGCTTGCTTGATCTTGGCAGAGAGATGCTCCCATGGGGCCTAACTATGTGGTTTCATTTTGCCTTCTGCTCACAGAGGCTTTCTCCATAGACCACTGGACTGGGGTTTCCCATTTCCACCAAAAGAAAGCCTTTGCTCACCAGGGCCTTACTGCATGCATGCTAGGTGTGATATGTTAAGTTGGGTGCTAAGTACTTTGTAGCACTCAGCTCAGCTAAGGCCAGCCCTTTAGTCAGAAAGTTAATGCTATGCCTGTCCTCTTGCCCCAGTTCTCTCTCTGTGTATGTTTCTCTGTGTCTCTGCCTCTCCTCTCTCTCTCTCTCTCTTTCTCTCTCTCTCTCTCTCTCTCCTCTCTCTTCCCCCCCTTTGTGTGTGTGCATGTGTGTGTGCGCACATGTGCACATGTGAGTGCTTGTGTAGTTGTAAATGTTAACATGGAGGTTAAAGGCTAACACTGGGTATTTTCCTCAATCTCTCTCAATCTTACTTTTTGAGACTAAGTCTCTCATTATACCCAGAGCTTGCTAATTTAGGTACACTGGCTGGCCAGCGAGCCTGGGGATTGTCTTGTCCATGTTTCCTTAGCTCTGGGATGACAGGTGCACACTATTCCATCCAGCCTTCATGTGGGTGTCAGGGTGTGAGCAGATATCCCCATGTTTGCTCAGCGAGCCTTTTGCTGATTCCTTCTTCACAGCTCTCCACCCCTGGCTCTTACTACCTGTCTGTGTTCGGTGTTTCCCAAGGGGAAATTGGGGATTTTCTCCTCAGACACTTTTTTGAACTTGAGGGACAGCAGGCTCTTTCCATGCAGTGGGTTTAAAACATTATGTGGATGAGAAAGAGAAGCCTGTGCTCTTTGAACACAGAGGAAGGGTAGCACGAATGCTGGCCTCCCTGGTCCTCTTTCAGTAAAGCCCTGGTTAGTGGTGCCTAGGTACTCTTTTGACATTGTTCTTTATTTCATAGAGGAGCTTCAAGATGAAGTACTTCCTCTTAAACTCTGCAGTAGCTTCCTGATGGAATTGGTGGCAACAATGTGGACTCAGTCGTTAATGTGTGTGGTGGGGTAGCTGGCTGGCTAGCTGGACATGTGCATTGGTGCTTGTGTTTTATCGCATGTGTTCTCCAAGTTCTGATGTCCCTGAACAGTGAGCACCCCAGCCTACTTCTCGGTCTCTAACACCATTCTGCAGTGAAAGCAAAGGGGGAGCTTGGAGAAATGATGAATTGAAGATCTTAGCAAAGCAAGGGCTACAGAGATGGCTCAGAGAGCAAAGCCTTGTCACACAAGATTGGTGACCTGAATTCTACCCCCCAAGCCCACAGACACATATGCACACGAAATTTGTCACTGTGTACATTTTATATGTGTAGAGTTGCATGCTAATTTTATAACTCACTGATGCTGTTTTTCTGTGACCATGCCTCCTAATTATTCCCACTTTTTATGTCCAGAACTAGGGGTATGTATAGAGGTTAGAGGAGTCAGTTCCCTCCTTCCATTTGTGGGTTCAGGCATAGAAAGATTTCCTTGTGAGTGCTAATGTCTAAAATAGAAAGAAACAAGTGTACAGACCCATCTTTTCACTTGCTAGAGTCCCCATAACAGAAGAGTACAAAGCATCTTACTCCACAGATACCATCCCACAGTTCCAGAGAAATCCAAGTTCAAGGTGAACAAGGGCTGGCTTGTTTGGGGCAGGCAGCATCCGGCTCTGTCACCCTTCTTCTGTGGATGTCTGTGTTAAAATCCATCATGATCAAGTTAGATTAGGGTCCACCCTAAAGAATTTGTTTCAGCTTAATTGAATTCTGAAGTCCTTACTGGCCAGTGCAGTTAGATCCTGAGGTAGTGGGCTTGGGACTCCAACCTTAGAGTACACGGGCAGGGGCAACAAAGACCACCTACACCTACGCAGCACACAACTCATACTCTGCAACTGTCTTTGTAGTGCTAGACTCCATAAAACACTGTTGATAAATTCTGATTAATCCCCCATTTTCTGATCTGATTTTTAAAATTTTCTTTTTCTGGTTAATTGCACTGGCTAGAATCATAAGCACATGGTTGAGCAGACCAGAGACAGCAGACCTCAGTCAGCCACCACTGCTTTGCTCCTGAATTCAGAGGAAGCGTTTAGCCTGTCACATTAAGTCTGATGTCAGTCAGGGTTCTTCACAAATGCCTTTATCAGCTTGAAGAGGTTCATTCCCCTCTACTTTGGTGTGTTTGATTTTTAATCATGAATGATTGTTAAATTTTGTCAGATGCTATTTTCTGTGAGATAATCATATAGTTTGGCTTTTAGTCTGTTAATTAGATGAATTACAAATGTCTTTTTTTCTCTTTTTTGGTGGGGTGGGTGGGAGGAGATAGGGTCTTGCATGTACTCCGGGTTGGCCCCAAACTCAGGCCTCCCAAGTGATAAGTGCTGGGGTGACAGATGTGTATCACCACACCCAGCTCACATCCAGTTTTTAGACACTAAAGCAACATTGCACTCTTCATATAAGCTGCCATTTTGCATTAGCCTCTTTGTGTTTTAGGGTTCAGGTAGTGACTTTTGCATTAGCCTCTTTGTGTTTTGGGGTTCGGGTAGTGACTTTTGCATTAGCCTCTTTGTGTTTTGGGGTTCAGGTAGTGACTTTTGCACTTTGTGGTGGTGACTGCAGTGTCTGCTATGCTTTGCCTGGCGAAACATAGAAACATCTTTACTCAGTGAGTTCGAAAGAAGTGTCCTTCCCCTTTAGTCCCCTGAGGTTTGCACCACTTTGCTCTTGTTTCCTTCAAGATGTTTGAAGGATTCAGTGGGGAAGACTTTTGAGCATGGGGTTCACTGTGGGAGGTTTTCACTTGAAAACTATATTCCTTTAGATTTTGAGTGATTTGAATCATTCATCTATTCTTCAGTAAAATCAAGTAGCATCTTTCAAGCTAGCCTGATCTACAAAGTGAGTCCAAGACAGACAGTACTGTCACAGAGAGAAACCTTGTCTTGAAAACCAAAAGAGGAAGGGGGACATAGGAAGAGGGAGAGGGACAGGGACAGGGACAGGGACAGGGACAGGGAGAGAGACTCATCTAGTTTGTGCCAAGTATCAAGTTATTGGCCTAGATTGTAGTTTTGCTGTCACTTGCTGGTCCCCATGGGGTCCCAGTGCTGTACCTTTCATTCTACCTGGGTCTGTGTCTTCTCCTCTTTTGCAAATTTTTCATTTTTAGTGTTTTCTATAATCATCTCTATTGTCTTATTTTCCATTTTGCATTTCATTATTAATATTTTATCCTTACATTTTTCTCTGTTTTCTAATTTCTTAAATCATTAACTTGAGATCTATTTATTTTAAATTTTATTTACTCCTTGAAAACTTCATACATGTACATAATATATCTTGATCATATTCACCTCTCACTCCTACCTCCAACTGCCTTGGGAACTCCCTGTCACATCACCCTCACAGCTTCATGACCTTATTTATGTATTTGTCTGTTTATTTTAACCCACTGAATCCAATTAGTGCTACCTATATGTACATGAGCATGGGGTGATCCATTGGGACATGGAGAACCTACCAGTGGCCACAACTTCTAAGAAAAAGTGACTCTCCCTACCCCAGATGCCACCAATGACCAGTAACTCCTTGGCTAGAGGTGGAGCCTCAGGATTTGCTGCACCCCACACCCTGCTTCCATGCTGGAATTTTTAGCTAGCTTGATCTTGTGTAGTTCTAATGTGGGTCACCACAGCTTCGGTGAGCTCATGGAGGCAGCAGCCATGTCATGTCGAAGGGGACAGCATTCCACAGTATCCCTCCCCATGGACACATTTCAGGAATCTGTTCGTCTCCTTCTACCAAGGGTTCCTTGGATCAAGTGCAGGCCATCAGCCTTGTGCAGCTTCCCACTGAACCATCTCACTTGCTTTGTGTGTACTAAAGCTCTGTTCACAGATCCACAGACACTTGAGATTGCTTTGTGCTCATGCATCATTAATGTCCCTGGTAAGGCAAACCTTTTTGTTAGGACCCCATGATTCCTCCAGGAGTTCATGTCTTGAGGGTAGATAGGGCCCATGACTTACTTCCAGCCAGTAGTGTGGCAACAGTGACAAGCAGCAGTATGGCACATAGCACACAGTGTTTTTTCCTAAGATTACAGAAGCCCTCTGGCTGGAGTCACGGATCTGTTTCCTTTTCTGGTTGTAAAGTAGCAAGAGGCATGTGGGAAACTCACATGCTGGGATGGCCCTTTACATCGCTGTGGAAACAATGCTCGTGATACTGTGTAGACATACCACATTCTGTGCCTCTCTTTGTCTGTTGATTTGGGTTATTTGCTTGGCTGATATGGATGTTGGTATGCAAACATCTACTTGAGTCCCTGCCTTAAGGTCTGGGAACATACACAGACGTGTGACTGCAGACTCAAGTAGAAAGTTGTTGCTTTTTTTTTTTGAGCTATGAGATTCGTTACTTATTTGGGATATTAATATCTTGCCAGATGTATGATTTGTCAATGTTTTCTCTGACTCTGTGAGCTGTCCTTTAATACATGAAAGATCTTACCTTTGATGCATCCTGATTTATCTACTTTTTCTTTTATTTTGTGTCCTTGCCATCATATTTAAGAAGTCATTAACAAACTAAGTATTGTAAAGGTTTCCCCATGTTCTTCTGTTTCACTGATTTTGCTCAGATCTTCATACTTGGGTCCATCTAATTTAAGTTTGATGCAATGCATGGACCATTGGTTAAGTTTAATCATCACTGTGTGGGCCTCTAGCTTTCCTGCACCCTTTGCTAAAGGCCTCTCTTTATTGAATTGCCTTATGCCTTTGTCAAAGTTTGCATATATGTTAGAGCTAATTTCTGGCCTCAATATTCCATCCCATGGTGGACATTCATTTTATACTTTATATAGTTACTGCTCTTGTGGGTTCCAGTCCTTCATCTTGTTGATTTTTGTTCAACTCACCTTCACTCTGCTCAGTTTTTCATTCTTTGGACTAATTTAGTATATTATCTTTTTTTTAAATCTCCCTTGCTGGTGTTCTACCTGGTGCTCAGTGTTGTTTCAGTGGTTGCTCTACGACTCATGTGTATCTTAATGTGTAGAATTAGGTCATCATAGCAGTGGCCCTTTGCCTTCCCTGCTGGACTGCATACTCTTGCCAGCACCCATTTTCCTCCTGTGCATGTTTTGACTTCCATATCCTTCTCCCAATGGGATTCCTGGTTAGGGGATGCATTTTTAACAGTTTACCAATGTGAATGTTACAGTCTTGCATTGTTTTCCACCTGCAAGAAGAGCTTCTAGTAATATTCTACAAGGGTAAGAGGAGCAGCCCATGTCCTAGACTCTATCTCTACACTGTGCAGGCCACCATGTTTCTTGGTGCTCTCTCCTGATTGGCCCTTGACTTTTTCCTTTAGCCTATGGACTCCTGTTGTAGCAGTGGGCCCACTTGGCAATCCAGAACATCCCCTTTTCTTTATGGTCCTCTGATGAATGACCATAACCCCCTTTGCCATTTTGTCTTCTTTGTTGTGAACCTCTTTTCCTGTGACCCAACAAAATCACAGATTCCTGGACATGGACATCTTAGAGGAGGGGAATTTCTTCCTGCTTTTCAATGGGGTAATATTCTGCCATGAGGTCAGCAAGATCAATGACAGACTCCTCAGCAAAACTCAAAGTCAGGTAAGAGGGAATCCTATTTTAATCAAGGGGAGAGGCCAATCCATTCCTTCAAACAATGGATTGAAGGAAAATGGAAGGTGATACAGTCAGGGTGAGTTATAGGTAACTTCTGAGAGGTTGAGTGATGGAGACAAGAGCTACTCCCAAATGCATTGTTATTATGGTAAAAGAGAAAGGGGTTCAGATTCCATTTTAAGACTGGTATCTGCCCTGGTTATGCTGAATTTGGACCAAGTCCTTGCTTACCTCCTGGAGCTCAGTGGAGAGCATAGGAATATGAACATGCCACAGGTTCTCTAGACACGTCCTTCCAGAGGCAAGGAGACAGTAAAATTTTCATGGGGTCTCTGGGACTCAGGGAGAGTTCAAGGTGTGATGTCTGGACCTATGTCCACCTGCTGTCTCGATGCTAAGCCACCTTGAGAAACTCCAGTGTTGCAGTAAGAAGCAAGAAACCCTCCTGCTGATCTCCCTATTTGCATGGAACTCCTACCAGAAGTGCCTTCTTAGGGAGGGCTCAAGGTACTGGAAAAGGAATGTGTCACCACATTTAGGAGGAGTCAGGTACCGTGTATTTTCTAATTGCTTTTTGTCTCACTCTCCTCTCTCCTTTCTCCAAGTGTTCTTTCATCATCTCCAAATTTTCTCAGGATGTCATGATCCTGGAAAATTGAACTGCTCTCATTTATGTTAATGATTCTAGGATATATGTGCCAGTTCTCTGCCTTTCCCTCACCTTGGAAGAAGGGTGGTATTGAATGTCTAGTTTTCCATGTCTCCAAAGTCCCCTGTTGCTGAGATACTCAATTGCCGTATTTTCAGTTCATTGCTCAGTATTTATTGATGGTTTAAGATGCAGCCCAGTGTGTTAGTTTCACAAGCTAAGTCATCGAGTACTTAGATAAGACAACAACATTGGCAGCTAAGCCAAAATGAGTTCATAAAAGTTCACCAAAATGGTGATTTTCATGATTATTTTTGATCTGGGACCAAGGCTATCAGAAGACTACAGAAATTAGGTCAATGAAAATGGATGTCAACAAGAGTATAATGCCAAAGAGCTATAACTTAACCCTCTAGAACAGGGACTTCCTACTTGGCAGTGACTGATTGGAGATAAGATACCAGCCTTCTCTACTCCCTCTCTTCCTTCCTCTCTCTCTTTCTCACACCGTGCCCAAGATGAGCTGGCACTTAGTACACTGTAGCTCGTGCTAGGCTCAAACTCTTAGTGATTCTTCTGCCTCAGCCTCCATGTGTTAGGATTACAGATGTGTGCCACCATGCCTGGATTAGAATTTTTTCTGGTTTTGGACATAGTTGTGAAGTTGAGAAGATGACTTTTGTACTATGTTTTACCCTAAGATAATTACAGCTCTCTGTAAATCCTTAGCACTGCTTGCTCTGGGCAGTATCACAATAGCTTTCTTTCTTTCTTTTTTTTTATCATCCACAGTTTAAAAGAGTGCTACCCTGTAAAGAAAAACCCACTCACAGTGAGACACAAACAGAGTTTGGAAAGTAGTAAGCAGGAGAGTGTGGCCTCCATCTTCAGCCATCCAGTCAGACCTTGGTGGTATCCGCTTGAGCTTCTAAACTCCACCATTGGCTTCCTGACTTCATGGAGTTGATGCTCTAGCCTGTGAGCACTCAGGGAAGGAGCTATGGAGAACCCTGGCCAGGTGTGTGCCAAGCAGAGTGATTCCTTTCCCAGGATGCTCTGGGGCTTTAGGGAGCAGGGAACACAGGAGGAAAAGGGAGAGAAAATGATACCAATGGAGGAGATATAATTGCCCTTTCATTTTAAGACTTCCACCTAATTTCTGCTTCCCAGGAGTATAGAATAAGTAGTTTTTCCTCCTTATTTAAAAAAAGAATTAATTTGACTTTTCTAATTGGAACACTTTCTACTTGCTGATTGCCAATTGGAGTCAGATCATGAATAAATGTTTAGAATTACAATTCAAGAGAGTCATGCAGTTAAATAATTAAGTTATCTGCAAGAGGAAAAAAAAGCAAGTCTGGATAAGAAGTGCAAATGGGGTCGGCTGGGCCTTCAGCTCAAAGTCTGTGCTGGGGAGATAAGGGGAGATGGGTGAGCAAGTCCTTGGTGCCCAATGCCAGCTGACCTCATTGGACAGACAGGGCAGAGTCATAAGAGATAGGATCCAGATGAGAGAGTATGAGAGCAGCTCATGGAGAAGGGATCTTTTTGCAATCATATCCATTCCTTGTCCCTTGCTCTGAGCTCTACACCAAGGTGCCAAGAAAATCCCACAGCCAGCCAGAGGACATATCTCAAGATGGCTGGAGGTTAGTGATAGGCCTAGACATTAATACCAGAGGGACCTTCTGTTGGCCTTGAAGCCTCTCCTGCTCCTTGTTCAGTGTAAGCTTGGTCATCTGACCCTGAGTAGACAAGGTGGACTAAGAATGGACTCCTAAAAGTATGAGAAGGACTGGGACGCAGGTTGTCCATGAGTAGTACCTTGCCAGATTCCTCTATCCATAAGTTCAAGAGGATTCACAGACATATCAACACAGGCCGGGGCGGGGGCAGCTCAGGTGATAGGGTGCTTGCCTATCATACATGGCACACTGGGTTTGATCCCCAGAGCTACATAAACTGACATAGGACTACATGTTTATTATTCTAGAACTTGGAGGATGGAGGTAGGAAGATCAGAAGCTAAAAGCTGCCCTGAACTACATAGTGAGTTTGAGGCCAACCTAGGCTATATGGACAAATGCAGGAACATTACCTGGCAAGGTGACGTTCAGTAGGTGGTGTTCAGTTGAGGTGAGCAGGAATGCAAGCAGGAAAGGCGACCAGACACAATGATGAGAGCAACAAGGCAGTTCTAACCCAGAAGGGATGGCACATCAGCACAGTGGGGACATCGAAGTCCCAAAAGTTAAGTAGGGAAACCAGAGACAGAAAAACACAGATGTATAATGTCTAAACACTAACTCTGTCATGTTTGAGATGGAGAAATGCCCTGGACGGATCCGTGGCAGGGTCTGACACAGCAGGAGAAGGGACTGGAGAACTCAGACACAGACACACAAAGCTGTTAAAAGCAGAAGAGCAGAGCTAGAGAGGTGGCTAAGTAGTTAAGAGTGTTCACTGCCCTTCCAGGGTCCCTGGACTTCGTCCCTAACACTCACATAGTTCACAAACATGTAACTCTAGTTCCAAGGGCTCCAATGTCCTGTTCTGGCCTCCACTGGTACCTACATACATGTGGTACATTTATACACATTCAGGCAAAATTTTTTTTTAATTCTTTTAAAAAGACGAAAGGCACCTCAAGCAACTGGAAGATGAGAGAAAACTACAAAAAAAAGTAGAATTCTAGAAAACAAAAGATAAGAGGAGTTAAGTAGTTATAAAGGGAGAAGTCACCCTCCACATCCCAAGATGATAAGGAAAAGATTATTATTAAGAATGAGATCAACTGCGCCACTGTCTGAGGCCATGGTCTGTGGGTCATACTGCTGCTGAGGGCTGTGTTCATGTGAGTGGTCTGTGTATCCTCCTGAGGCCTTGCTGATGTCTGTGGTCCATGTTACCCTGGAGGATAAGTTGATTAAAAACATAAATAAATAAAAGCAAGACAAGAAAAACAGAAGAAATCCCAGCACCGGGGGTGGAGACAAGAGGATCAGGAATTGTCACCTCTGGCTACACCATGACCAGTAAGGCCAGAATAGGATACAAGAGAACATCTCCAAACAAAACAAAACAAAATGAGTTTATGTACTTACATTTCAAATGTTAGGATGAATAAGTTCTTAGAGCACCAAAAGGCAATAATTGACCAGACTGAATTATGAAAATGTAAATCATTTTCTAAGTATTAAAGAAATTAAAGAAAAATATTTCTCTCTCTCTCTCTCTCACACACACACACACACACACACACACACACACCCTCACCCCTAAGGAAACTGCTGGAGTTGCTTGCAATATTTGAAAATTCTCCCTAGGTTGTCCTCTAGGGTGACATGGGCCACAGACACCACCATGGCCCTCAGGTGGCTGCACAGTCCTCCCACAAGAACATAGCCCTGTGGAGCAGCCCAGCCCATGGACATGACTTCATGTGGTGGCACGGGCCACAGATGTCTGAATGGATAGGATAGGAGATAGTATATTAGCACTTATGAACTCCGGCATGGGTCTGGCTAGGAGCTTCCCACTTCTACCCTGTGCCCTTGGACAGTTACCCAATTTAGCTCTTCCTCTCCTTTGAAAGTGGGGTTAAAATGCCTTCTTGGGTCCTTAGGAGAGAAAATGATTTGATTGCACAGACAGTTCTGAGCACAGGTTTGGCTGTACAAGTGCTGTTAATGAGATCACGAAGATCAGCTCGGCACCTCCTCGATTCTGAGCATGCTAGGGGCCATTCAGAGCACCATGCCCACGGTGCCGGCCTTTGCTGTGCTTTGGACTTCAGAGCTGGCCCGGTAGAGTGCTGCAAGGATTGGCTAAGGCTGTTCATTCATTTGTGTTCTTCAACCTGGGGCTCCCAGAGTCTCCTATCTTTCAAGTATAACTGTGCCTTCCAAACATATGGGCGGTTCTCTGGTGGACATACTGAGGGGAGATTTGCTCTCCAGAGCCTCAGAGAGAACATGCCGCCTGTGCCTGACACATTTGTTATGTGTATTCTTCTCATCTGTGTGGCCTGCATTGTTTGGAAGACAGGCATGATGTCACTTTTTGAAGTGCCCATGGGTTATCTCTGTGACCACTGCCTTCCCACTCCGTGGGGCTTCCCTGTAGCTGGGTCTTCTGGCCTCTGGATAGGATATCTCGTTACATTCATTCACTCTTGCCTGTGTGTGCAGCCCTAATCCCCAGCCCATAGATAGAGCTTCCTACAGTGAAAGCACATCTTCCTTCCTTAGTTAACTTGCTGGAAAGGTCCTCACAGACGTGCCCCCAGTTAAGTCTTCTGGGTGACAATTACAATGAACCTTCACAAAGGCCACACGGGATGCAGCACGTGCCCAGAGTGCCACTGCTCAGTGACAGGCTTAGGAAGGACCACACTTCCTCCTGTCTACTAGACAGCATCTTTCACTATGTCTGATACTGATGTAAGCAATGGCACAGTAAAAAGAACAAGTGAGAAAATGTGCAGGTTAGCTTGCAACAGGATTCAGCCTAGCATCAGAACAATGCATGACAGAGTCCCTTTCAAACACCCAGGACTTGAAATTAATTTCAGGGTCAGCTTCAGGACGGCCTGGGGATTCCTACACTTCCCCTCCACCTGTTGGGAAATACCTTTTCCTCTGTGGGTCTACAGCTTGAGGTTACAGCTTATGACCTGGAGAGTGATGTGATTATGAGCAGTTTTTGCCCTGTAGGAGGGAGCGCCCAATGTCAGTAATGTTCTGTGTCCTAGCTCTATAGAAGACAGCCATGAGTAAAATAGGTCAACAGTACTTAAGACAAGTAATGCTTTAATCAGTCTTCAGTAGTTTCTGATGGAGAGTGTGTGTGAGTGTGTGTGTGTGTGTGTGTGTGTGTGTGTGTGTGTGTGTGTGTGTGTAGTGTAGTGTAGTATGGTGTAATGTGTGCACATGCATATTTACATGTGTGCATTCATGTGGAAACCAGAAGTTGCTGTCAGAAGTCTTCCTCTGAGGCAAGGTCTTTCCCTGAACACAAAGTTCACTGATATTGTAGTCTAGCAAGCTTGCTTTGAGGATCCCTTGTTTTTGCTGCCAGAGCACAAGTAGGCTGTCACGACAGCTTGGCATTTCTGTGGGTTCTGAGAACCCAAACTCTGTTCTCCACACATACCATTTCTAAATTTCCATCTTAAAGTTGTGTGGACATTTGAAAACCCAGCTGTGTAGATTGATTTTCAAAGATATAATTGCTCATTTTACCTCTCCCCATTTGATATGTCTTTTTTTTTTTTTTTTTTACCCAAGAAGCAGAGTAAAGTTTTATTACAAAATCCAATAAGCAGTCTCAGATTCCAGAAGCTTGTGAAGTTTTGGGGAGCCAATGTGGTTCATCTGGGCCCTTCAAGAGGAAGGGTTGCTGCCTTTGTTCTGCTATGGGGTGGTGTTGGCTAGGAAGAGATGCCCTTGCCTCCCTTTTGCCCTCACCACCATTGGCCAACGGACAGGAGATCTGGCCCAGATGGGGTCACAAGAGCAAGAGAGCTGTCCCTGCCCCTCACATGCTACAGCACTGGGGAGAGCAGACCCTGCACCTTTCCATAGTAGAACTGGCCATGCAAGCGGGGGTTTCAGGTCCAGAACCAGGGCTGTGAGTTGGCCCACCCCAATGCCTACCCCACTGATGAACTGCTGGAGTGCAAGAAGAGGTCAGTTCCACAACCCAGGACTGCAGGATCTCCATGTCCAGGACAGTTACGGCATATCTGAGAGGAGTTCCAGTGAGGTTCCAGTACTGACAGAGTAGCGGAAACCAGGGGCCTTGTATCAGACCAATGAGTCATTATAATGAACATTTGTAAGCAGAATGGAGACAAAGGAGAATATTGTGGGACATACTGAGATACACTGTAGCTTCCACAATGAGCTGTTATTTTTTATGCTAGGATAGATTGAAAGGGTGGAGGGTAGATCTGGGAGGAGGTGAGAGATGGGATGGAACAGGGTGCATATTGTGAAATTCACAAAATAAATTTTTTCAATGAAAAAAATTAAAAATAAAAAAGAGGCAGGGCTGAAGGTCATCCCCCCATCAGAGATGCTGTAGACTTGAGTGAGATGCCAGGGTTACAGAAGAGAGTAGAGTCACAGTGATGGTCTGTGATGGTGGTCACAGGACACTCTGTATCGGTCAATTTCCCAATAGTTGCTTTCCTAGTGCTGTGATAAAACACCATGGCCAAGGCATCCTACAGAAGGAAAGGTTTACTTGGGCTTATGATTTCTGCTGGGTAAGAGTCCATCCCCATCGCCATGAAGGGATGGGCATGTGGCAGGCATGGAACAGCAAGCTGAGAGCTCACATCTTGAACTGCAACTAAGAAGCAAGAGAGTACACTGGGAGTCTTTTAACACAAGCTGTGGTAAGAGTCCTTCTATTTACTGTAATTTTGTTGCTTTGGAGCACCTTGGGAATTCACACAGCCTGCTGTATTTATAGTTGACACCCCCCCCCCCCCCCCCCCCCCCCCCCCACCCCCGTCTCCACGGATCTCATACTACTGAAGCAGGAAGAACAACAGGGCTGGCGCTGTGAGCTTTTATGCCTAATGAATTCCCCACTTAAACTCACCCCATGTTTTCCTAAGTCTGTCATCTAATGCAGGATGTTCCCCAAAGATAAAAAGAAGACACATCACTCAAGAGTATAAGGAAATTAAGTATTGTGTAATGTGAGTCTCAAGCCAATCATTTGGATTAACAGTGGGGGTGGGATGTCGGGCAGATGAGGAGGCACCAGGGCTGTGTGAACAGGAGGTGAGGGGGAAGAGTCTACCAGTCCTTGCACATATCCTCCCAAATCCTCTGCTCAGTCTTTATCCACATGAATCCCTGACCCAAGATGGCTGTCCTTGGGATTTAACCATGTGTCTGGCATGTACAGCCTGGGTGGGGTTCCTAGGCCACTTTCTTGGGAAGTTCTTGCTGTTATCTGAATTTCCCCTGGGCTGTGCCCTGACATCCCAGCTGGGATTCCCTTCAACAACACAGGTTCCACATTCACACACTGGCTTTGTTTACCTCTCCACTGTGACTGCACCACAAGATCTCTGCTGACCTTGCTCCTGCCCAGAGATGCAGGACTCAGAGAGAGAAGGTCCTTCACACCTCACAGGCTCTGCTCAGTCATTGTCACTCTCTAAGTTCCCCTTGTTCATCACTCCACTTGTGGGTTCTTATCAGACACATCAGAGTCCCGGTCTCTCTCCTGAAACTATCTCAGCAGACTGGATGGTGAGAAGCCTGTATCTGCTCACTGGATTGGTAAACAGTTGAATTTGTAGGTCTTTTCTCTGCCAGTGAGTAATGAGTTTCCAAAAGGAGGGTATTTTTTTTCTCATTCTTTGTTTCCTCAATAACTCCATGTTGTGTGTCTTTATAGAACTCAAAAGTAGTCTGAACAATTTCTCATTTCAATGACTATAAAAAATCATAATAGGAACTGTCATTTCTCCTTCCCTT
The DNA here is from genome assembly GCA_907164525.1 of Lophiomys imhausi. NCBI lineage: Eukaryota > Metazoa > Chordata > Mammalia > Rodentia > Muridae > Lophiomys > Lophiomys imhausi. Next base: position 2,080,422 of record CAJQZJ010016246.1, on the reverse strand, counting down.
ATTAGTTTTTGTTTATTGAAGTTTTGCTGGATAGCATTGGACTGGGAGGAAGCTGAGCCCACATTCTGCATACACTTGGGAAGCATGCTCAGAAATGAACGGGTCACTATTAAAGACAGATGTGGATATGACTGCCTAAAACTAAACTACTGAATGAAGTAAGTCATAGTAAGCTTCACGCTGGCAGGCAAAGTAAATTCAGGGACTGTGGCTATAGGAGTGTGAGTGTGTGTGTGTGTGTTGGTTTGCAAAGCTTTTAATATTTTTAATCAAACTATAGTCTTCCTAACACTAATATGATACAAAAGAATATTTTTACTCCAAAAAATCTCTTAAAAATATAGAATTAAATTGAAAATATGAAGCAGAACAAAAAAGAATTAAAAGCATAAGGTCCTAGAGAGTGGAGCTAAATTTCTTTTGAAGAAATTGTTGCAGGTAACCTGGCACTGCTCTGTATTGCTTCTGAGTATAAAAAATATGCTCAGAGTTCAAACTCACAGAAAGACTAACAGTTACAAAGAGTTCATGAGAGTACAGCAAGTATGAAAAGAAGCTGGACTCATTAGGAGAAAGGGCAGCAAAAGATATGAGCATTTATGATCTTTTTTGTGAGCCACCATTCCTTGAGGCGATGACTACAGGACAATGAATGAGTCCAGAACAACCAGGAAGAAATTCTTGTGTCCAACAGTTACCAGATATGAAACTGATGGCATCCTCTTCAGCATTAATATCCATTTGTTCTGCAGAGAACCTGTAGTAATGATGATGATCAAAACCTTAAATTTTATATTAAAGAATCGAACAGTACACTAAGTTACCTTTTGATAGTGAGTTGGAAACACCATCTTCCCATGAGGGAGGACAGATTCTGTAACAGGGACACAATTTGCTCTGCATTTCCAATGAGCAAGCCAACCACTCTGGCCAACTGGAGATAATCATGTGAGGTTTGTGTCTATCTGCATAATTTTCAGTTGAGTGTGAATGTGACTTGCAGGGCCACAAAGGGACTTAGAGAATCTTTAATTTCATATTCTAACCAGTTGGTCCTATTTGTTTGCTTTGAATCGCTCGTTTCAATAAGGTGAAAACGTGTGCTAATCCTCCTCCATTCATGAGGTGCCTGGGTGCGTGTGAAATGGATCATGTGGACAAAATAAACCCCAGCCAGACGCAACCTGCCTTTGTCCCCTAAGCTGCTTCGAGGGGACCCTTCACAGGTACCAAGAAGCCATTCCGGCCACTTCACGTGCTTTTGAAGACCCTTCCTTTTTCTTGCTTCGCACATTACTCAGGCACAGAAGAAAAGCTAAAAGCGGGCATCAGATGAAGGGAGAGTTGAAGGAGCCGAACTCATTCTCCACACACAGAGATAATTGGCACGGCAGTAATTTTGGAGAGCTGAATTAAATGAATAAGTTGTGACATGGGAAAAACTGAAAAGGACAGCAGTGTCCTGGTTCAAACAGAATCGCTACCTTGGTAAGCGTTTTTCTTGAAGACCAATTGATAAAACGGGACAAAAATGTTTTTCCCCATTAATTGCTTTCAAACACTGTCCTGTTAAACACCCAATTAAAAGGCAGAAGTGTGGTCCTCTATTTGCCTCTAATGACTGTTTTAAGAGGCTGGGGTGGATGGAGAGGAGTGATGGGAGAGGAGGAAAGGAAATAATGGAAGAGTCTAGCATTCTCTTTCATGGGCTGTAGAATAAAAAGATCAATGGAGAAGGTTTATCAAGGCTCCAGACTGCAAGAGCCTCAAACACAACAAAACTGCATACCTCTTCTGAAAGGGACTTCTTTAGAACTGACATATCTAAATGCATTTGCACACACAACCAATCGGACAGGTTAATGGATGCACAAGAAAGTATTTGGTCAGCTCAAAATGTCTGACATCTGACATTTTTCAAGTAATTCCAAATTGTGACAGTCTAAACATTGTTGAAGTTGGAGGTAAAAGAGACAAAAATTAAAAAGTAAGCAGAATCTGTTGTGCTTGGGCCACAGCAGGAATTTGAGAGAGAGAAAAAAAAACCCAGTAGAAGGCTTTAATGTGGCTGCTGTGTCTGGGCAAGGGGCGGGAGACTGGGGCAAGGGGGAAAGGAAAGGAAAGAAAGAGCCACAGGGCTCTCATCACAGCTGTCCTCCCTTCCTCTCTCAGCATTTGTTGCCTCCCATTTCCTTCTGTCTCCCAACCTATGGAAGGAGATAAATGAAGACAGTAAATTATGCCCTTTACTTTGTAGAGCATCAAATGATTTGGGAATGAGAGGGAGCTGGACAAACTTAGTCTGCTTCTATGAATTCTTCTAGATTTGACTCAGAAAACTGACCAGTACCAAAAAGATCCTAAGAGCAGGTATCCTATCGAAGCTGTTATTTGAAGGTAGCACCTAGTACCTTAGAGATGCAAGTTCAGGAGTTGGGAAGGTGCATTCTTAAACCAAGAGAGCCAAGCTAGTGAGGTCCATATGTGACATTGGTGGCTCAGGGTTATGCAAGATCCCCTGCAGATCAACATTAGTGGAAATGACTAGTATCTCTCAGGTCCTGACTGCCTTCAGCATTGTTTTAAAGCACATTTCCTCTGCAAGCTCATTGGTTCACATAAAAACCCATGGGGAGGGGTGAGGAGTAAGTCCTGATGTGATTATCTGAATAAATCTGGGGTCCCACATATTAAATAGAATGCAGCCAAAAAGTCCTAGAATTCCTGTTGAATTTTACGACTAGCAAATACCTGTGCAAGGTGATTACTTCCTCATTAATTTTATTTTATCTTTTGATTTTTCAAAACAGGGTTTCTCTTGTAGCTTTGGCTGTCCTGGAACTCACTCTGTAGCCCAGGCTGGCCTCCAACTGATCGATCTTCCTGTCTCTGCCTCCTGAGTGCGAGGATTAAAGTCATGTGCCACCACTGCCGGACTTAATTTTTTCCTTTAAGATGATGTTTACGAAGATGTTTGCTCAGGCCCATTTGGGAATTTACAGAGTGTGCAGTGGGTGGAAAGATGGATGGTGGGCCCATCCTGTTTCACATATGGGGCACTTGCTCCTAGCTGCCCTCTTGTGAGTTCTCAAAGCCATCATGGTGGCTCATGGTGGTGTTCTCTGCAGGAATTCACCTGAGGGTCATAGATGGGATGAGAAGATTGGACACAGCAGTGTCAGCTCTCGGGACAAATGGCTACACTTCTTTTTAACTGATTCAACAGAAGTTCTAAGAACAAGATGAGCACGCCACCATGAACCAGGCAGCAAGATCAATTTTCAGCAGACCCAATAGGAAAGGTGTGGCTTCACTGGCCACCTAGGTCATTCAGAGAAAAGCAGACGTCACAGACATGCATGAGGTGTCCTGACGATGTGGCCTTGGAAACAGGTGAGGGCCTGGGAGCCTTTCAGAATGCCATCTTCTGATATTGTCCACTTTCTGCTTTAAACTTTCTAAAATTGTTTTGCACCATCTTTGGCTCTGTCTTTGTGAGAGGGAGTGGCAAAACAACACCCCAACAGACAACTGTTTATGAACTCTGGGTCTTCACATAGCTTCAGTGCCGCCCACAATTGGACAGAAAAATGTCTACAGTCTCCAGAGTCTGAGGGTAGATGAGTGAGGGATGCTAGAATCTGCAGTTCTGGAATTCGAGCTGGTCTCCTTTCAGCTTCACTCTTCACTGTCTCTCATTCACAGAACAGAGGGCAAGAGACACAGGAAATGGAGCAGATGACTGATTCTGGGACCTCCCTCTGGCCTCTTGGAAGGTAGAAATGAACATGTTTCAGTCTGCAGCCAGTGGGTCAGGCTCTGCCCATGGAAGGCCCCCTAGCTCTCTATGCCTGGATTTCAGACCCCACTGTGCAGGTGACCACAGTAGCAAAGGCAAGATGGTGTGTTTCATCTGATGGTGAAAATATATTCAGACTGAAAAGCTGATCTCAAACAGAGCTGAAAAAAATATGGTTAGCTCTCCTCTCCCTGAGGCAGAGAGAAGCTGGTGAGCAGGGAAGGCCTCAGCAAGGCAACAAAAAGCCAAGGACTAAAACTTGGTGGCACAGCTTTTGCCTTGAGGTGTTCAAACCAGTTCAAATGAATTGAACTATGGCCAGCTCCAAAGACTGCAGCAGAGCTGCTGAGTGGCTAATACAAACTGACCAAGTTAGTCTATGGACAGCTGGGTCTATGGAGGCTCAAGAGTGAAGAAAGCCTCAAGCCTCTTTAAAGAGAAGCTCCCATGGCCATTTTACCCTAAAGGACCTACATCTGAGGTGTTCCTGAGGAGAGACTGTTGGCCAAGTGCCTTAAAGAATCTACTCTTGAGGTGTTCCTGATAACTGAAGACCTGCTCCAGAGACTATATCCTTCTAAAAAGTTAGGATTAGTTGTTAGATAAAAGTTGTTATAGTTATTAATAGGGTTAGTTGTTAGATAACTAGGGTTATAATCATTCACAGGGCTAGTAGTAAGGTAATAAGTGTTTATATTTGTTATAAGTGCCTATAGTTATTAATAAATATATTTGCTAATTAAAAGTTTTGTCTTCAGAGCTCTGTGGAGACACTTGTAAGGGTTACGTGTTCGAGGTTCCAGCTGACATTCCTGCAGCAAGGCTGTGGTATGTTGTAGATCTAGAAAGGAAGGTGGAGAATGCTGAATTATGGAAGGTATACAAGGTGGGATACAGAGACAAGGACAACATCATAACGAGACCGAAGTGGCCTACATCCTCAACTGTCCTGTGAGTGTGCTCATGGAGTCTCTTCCAGCCCTGGGCTACATTCTGAGGATTATATAGGTTTACACCTTACCAAAATGGTCAGTCAGACCAATGACAAGGAATCTAATTGAACCAGTTGTGGTGGAGAGATAGAAACTAATACTGAAGGGATGAATATTCCCAAGGCTCAGGTCCCCACTGAACTGTCTCATCAGTAGCTTTATTTTTCCTGTAAATCCCAGACTTTTTATCAAATCACCTGAATTCCTGTCACACTCGAAACACATCTTAAGATTGAGCTTATCAACAACACTTGCATTTTAAAATACCTCATTAAAACAACTATTTATTAAAGTCCATAGTTCAGAAATAAATTTAGGAACTAAATTAACAGAAAAGAAGATGAGGGGAAGGGATAATTACCACAACACGTCTCAGAAAGCGTTATTTAATTTACCATAATAATAAGAATTATGAGCTCTGCACATTTGCAATTTCTTAGCTATTTAGTTTGCCATGAAACATTAGGAGGAAACAAAAGAGGCACAAAAAGAATAATTGAGTACAGAACATTATAATGAACTGTTGATGCCCCACTCCCATTACCAAATTGATCGATATTGGAATTCATTGTTCTATCTCTTATTTACACATACTTAAAGGGGCCATGCCACTTGTATCACTAAAAGTGATAGAGATGTATGAGGGGCAGGAATGCTGGGGGAGGTGCTGAGGTGTGGGAACAGGGTGAGGGTGGTGGGTGGGATGATCCATGAGGGGCAGAAGAGCCTGACCATCATAGCATGCTAGCTGGTAATATTTGTCTTGAGGCATTTCCTGTAAACACAATCTCAACGTTGTCCCTGCCTCATTGGCTCACCTGGGATGGATCTTATGGAACCCCAGTATCTGGTGGGGTCTCGTTTCATCTCTACCTCATCACTGCTTGAGGATAATTTTCTGAGCCCTAATTCACAGGTGCAAACTTCTTAATGGAAGATTTAAATGTAAGTATCACTTATAAAGTATTGGTTCCAAAGTGTGTGGCTGCATTTTATTGCATTACGATATGCTTATATAAACACAAATCCTTTATTACAAATGAGCTTCATGTAATTCAATTACTTTAATTTAAATACATTTCCCCCAGAAAAATGGGGTTGTAAATAGAGAAGAGGCTGTTAGACTAGCCGGCAAGGTGTATTTCAATCAGAATACAACTACCATCTCAGGGCTGCTAGGACAAGGAATAGAGACAATGGTGACAATTTCACAATTTAAAAAAACAAAAAATAAAAACCTCTGATCTTCACAATTAATATCACCATCTTTAGCTGGAGGTAGTCTAAAAATAGACCCATATCATGGAGGAAGGAGGTGGGCGAACAAGCTAGGAGGGGAGTTTCTAACCCTAATGAAATCCTTGAGAGCTCAAAGTTGCTGATTTTTTTTTCCTTGTGAAATACACATGTTGTGTGTGCGATTCTTTACCATGTACCATCTGATGCTAAAATCCAAGCTCTCTTATTTCTCTGTCTGTTGTTTCATCATCACTGTGTTCAATTTGTCAGGAATTTCTAGTTCTCTACACTTGAAACAAAACGCCTCCCAGGAGATGAACACCTTTGCTTTGGCCCCACAAACACCACAGATTAAGTGTTGTTACTCCTGGAAGCTATCTCTGTGATTGCTGGTTCTGTCACTCCCTGGTCTGTTTCTTCTCCATAATTCCCCAGCTCAAGCTCCCTTCTGGTGATACCCACCTACCTGCAAAACATCCCAGAGATCCTGTGATTGGGTCCTCCACAGTCACCTGCGTTTTGGGCCTGGTTTCCCTTCCCCTGTGGTATTGCCAGAGAGTAATCCTGTAAGAGGTAGTAATGTCCACCAAAGTGCACATTTAAAGCTGTTTTATGATGCAGGAAGGCTACTGTTTCATTGCCCAGTACACCCTTGATTTTTATTTCATATTTTTAATCAGCATATACATTTGTGACTAAAAGTGAACAGTTTTCCTAAAGAAATTGGCACTAATTCTCCACTCCTTTCCTAGCTCCAAAGATAGCAAATACCATTTTCATTGTATTTGTCCCAATAAATTCCCAAATTCTCTGTGATGAACTAGTCAGAGATCCATCTTCTTCCCTCCCCACATCTGTCATCTCCAGGGGCCTCTCACCTGACCTACCAGGGTCTACGTGTACTTCCCCAAAGCCCACTCCTTCAGTGTGCTAAGAATTCCCCACCATTTGGTTACCTACAGTAGTCTGCCTCTGGGCCTGCAGGCCCTTAGCCTCGCTTTCTAGGATGGCCCTCTTGTTTTAAGAATCTTATCCTCAAGTGTCTTGCTCCTGAGGAGTTTTGAGGGTCCCCATGTCCTTATGCCCCCTACACTTCACTGGCAAGAGCACATGGCATTTTAATTTGACAGTATATTTCTTGCAACAGTTCAAAGACTTCTAACCTACCAACTGAGCTGTCTCCAAAAGTATGACTTGGGGGTGTTGGACATGTACTTGCTTTCTCCCACTTTGAACTGCCATGTCATTTAGGAAGACCTTGTACTTCTGACCCTCCCGCTTCTACCTCCTGAGTGCCACGTTAGCAGAGGAAGTCTGCCACATTGGTTTGATATGGTACTGGGAACCAAAGCCAGGACCCTGTGCGTTGGGTAAGCACCCTGTCCACAGAACAACACCCCTACCTTCTTGTTCCCTGACCTAATATGATTCCACAGTATTTGCCTTTGGGCTTCCCAGATTTAACCTCAATAATTCATGGTGAGTCTGAGTTTTCTGAGCTCTTTTGTTACCTTCCACACTCCAAACCAGCATTTTCTCGTTATTTCTTTTTTCATGCTTGCTGGGATATATTCATCACAAGTTTCTTCAGAAAGTTTTAATCATTGGGAAATTTTTTGAAATCTACTTTCAAAAACACATTTATCATGCCATTGTGCTTGGGTAAAAATTGAACAGGCATCAAATTCCAGCTTAGATCTTCCTTCTCTTGTGCCTTTGAGCACATTTCCCTGTTAGCTCTACAGTTTATGTCTCAGCAATTCTTTACTTGTTTTTTATTCTGTTTACACTGTCTTCTGGGAAAGGAACTGCTATGGTTTAGATGTCCTGAGAGTATGGTTTCTGAGGAGGCAATGTGGGAGATAGAGCCTGGTAGGAGGTAGCCTCAGGTTACCAAGATATGTTCTCCCTCAGGAGGGATTGTGGGACCCCAGCCTCTCTGGCTTCCTGTTCCGTGATATAATCTCCTCTAGGCACACATTCTTGCCATGATGCCACCTGCCAGAAACCAAGCCAATGAGCCATTTAGCATCTCATCCTCAGAAGCTGTGAGCTAAGTAAACCTTCCTCTTAGTAGCCTTCCTCAGGTGTTTCATTATATTGGCGGAAAATGGACCACTACCATGGCTCAGGTGTGACCCTGAGTTCACTAGCTCTGCAGATTCTACTATCAAAGCCTTCTGCTAAGTTTTTTCTTTCTTTTTGCAATCATGCTTCTGACCCATAAGATTGTTGGAAATTTTATTTTTTATGTCAGCTGCTGTTTCGTATGCATGAATAACCTCTTGTCTCTCTGCATGCCTTAATTGTCAGTATAAGATTGCACTGTCTTTTGTTACCCCTTTAGTGCATCCTCCTCGACAGCATCTTTTTCTCAGGACGCATTTGGCATCTTTTTTTTCACATCATTGTTTTGTTTTTTCCTCAAGCAGAGAGTCATTCTCTCCCTCAGAGAAGACATACTTTCAAGGTAAGGGCATTTCTCCATCCTATGGGAATGGGACTCTCTTAGGCGCAGGATGAAGCTCTGAGTCAGTTTGATAGGAGCGGCTCCAGTCCCCACAGGCTCACATGCTTAAACACCTGGTATCTAGCTGGTGATACTGTTTAGAGAGGTTGTGGGGCTGGCTGGTGGAGGGTGACCATGCCCAGGGGCTGGGCTGGTCCTGTTTCGGTCCTAGTCTCTACATGAAGAGAAACGCTGTACACCAAGCATGGAAGCTGTTCTCACATCACACCCTCCCTGACAGGATGCACTGTGGTCCTCTCAACAGAAATCTCAATCCAAAACACATCCTTTCTCCCTTAAGATGCTTCTGTCTGGGATTTTTGTCACAGTGACAGGCAAAAAGTAACCAATGTTGTCACCAAAACCCAGGCAGATGGGGGAGTAAGATCTGCTGCTCTGTAGTGGGAAGAGGAGCCTGGAGTTAACAAGGCGCTACGTAGTGTAGGGAGAACTACAAGAGAAAGGTCAAGGGTTACCAGAAGAAAGTAAGTGTTTCGGGAGACGGAGATGCCAATTAGCTTTATTTACTCATGATGCACAGTGTGCATGTGCTGAGGGTCACACTGGGCTCCATGTGGATGGATAATTAGCATGTGTCAATTAAAGATAGTAAAAAGTTTTTCTGCTGTCCCCTTGTGAGCCCCCTTGGCTGCTTCTCTGAGGAAGTTGGTAGAGGTTGGCTCTCCTGTCCCTGTGTCACAGAATTCTGCCTTGATACCTCACGGGCTCCTTTCATGTTCTATGGGAAACAGCTGGTTCCACTGTTCTACCATAGTACAGAAAGCTGCAGTGACCTCCCTGGGTGTGCCTCCGCCTTTCGAGAGCAAGACTGAAGGCAAGTAATTTAGTAGTGAATACATTAGGTCAAATGCTATTTCATTTCAGAATTTTCAAAAATTGAGAAATTCCTTCTACCTGGCCAGACAGGCTAGCCCAAACAGTAAGTTCCAGGTTCACAAAGGATAAGGCAGAAGGTAACAGAAGATGCCTTGCATTCTCCTCCAGCCTAGAGTGTACACACACAGGATCAGAAGACACCTCACACTGTCCTCTGGCCCAGAGTGTACACACACAGGATCAGAAGACACCTCACATTCTCCTCTGGCCCAGAGTGTACACACACAGGATCAGAATACATTTACTGCCCTTCCCTGCACACGTGAATACTATCCCCACACAAAAGAAATTTAAAATGTTTCTACCCCAAGCCTGGGTGTGAGTCGTTCGACTCTACATATAGTGAGTGTAGTTTACATGCTTAATAATGTTGCATATTGCCAAGTATTTTTAAAGAAATATTTTAATTTTCATTCATGTGTATGTGTGCTATCTGTCTGTGTATACGTGTGGGGGTACCTAAGGAGGCAAGAAGAGGACACCAGATCCTCTGGAGCTGGAATGACAGGTGGTCAGGAGCAGCCATGTTGTTGCTGGGAACTGAATCCAGGTCTTCTTCGAGAGCAGCCAGTGCTCTTGTCTCCTGAGACGCTCTCCTGCCCTGCTGCTGGGATTTTAATATTCATCAGACCTGTAGGTAAAAATTTTTATGTTTTACCTGAAAGAATGTATTTGGCTGTGTTTAGAAAAACAGGGGGAAAAGTGGCTGTAATTATCTGTACACCAAAACCTGGCCTTCAGAGTGGTAGACATCTGTTTCATGTGAATGCTGGGCATCTAGTCCCACTGGTGACATCCATGACAAATGCTCATCTCAGCCCCAAAGATGGGAACTTGCCTTCAACCTGCTCTAGCACTGATGGATTGTTACAAGATTGTGTACAACAGAACAAAAAGGACAACAGCAACATCCGATAATAGCGTCCCTTCCTATAGATATTTTAAGGAGCTTGGCCCACATCCTGTGTCAGAGAATTTTTGAGCAGCTTGATTTGTGCATGCCAAGGACAGAAAAACAATTGCCAGGAGACACCTCGCAAGTGGAGAGGCTGAGTAAAGAAGAGGGCAGCCCTGCCTTGCCGAGCAACGCAGGAAGGGCAGCAGGCTCAAGGAGGTCCCATGTCATTTGGGTGGTTGTCACTCCTCTCTCTTCATTTAATGTTAAAGGGAAGGTGACTGGCAAGCATCCTTAATCATTTTAGGTCCTGCGATGTAGGTGACTCAAAGTGAAAAGTAAATATTTACAGTTGTACCTCTGTCTCAGTGGTGGGGGGCTGACAGAAGCAGAGGCATGGGTATGACTTGAGGCAACTGGGTGTTGCAGGCAGGAAGCCTGGCCCGTCTTGCATGTACAAGGAAAACTTCCACTAGGGGAAGGAAATCAGATGAAGATGGGGTGCAAGTCTGTGAGGCATGAGCTCTGCAAAAGCCACCTAGGTGGACAGGATGCTAGAAGAGAGGCCACATCTGCACCTGAGGTGGGGTGTACCCTTACACCTTGTGGTCATTTTGCAGTTTTGTACAGGTCTTTGTATCTTGAGTGATACTAGGGACTCCATCCGGGTCACAGACAGAGAATGCAGATCCTACTTGTCCTCTCATGCAGACCCATTCACTAGATGCCCCCAAGAGCTTGAACTGCAGCCCCAAAACACAGCAACTAGGATCTGGGACCCTCACGCCTTTAACAGAACCTGTTCAGGCACGCACATGTCTATAATTTGCAAAGAGAGTGCCATCCACAAGCTACTCCCCGCAATAGGCCCTAAGACTGATGGAGATGATTTCTAACCCAGCGACAGCTTGGAAACATGGGTGTGTAAGAGAATGAATGAGGCATCTTGTAATCCCTCATCTGCCTCCTTCCTGGTCCTTGTAGAAGCATGATTTCTGTCTGAATGGAAGTCGAACTACTGGCTAACTTTACCAGAGGGGAAGGGAGACAGATGATGCTAAGTGCTTCAGCATGTGACCATCCACTGTCACCATGCCACCCTCTTCGAGGTGCAGGGTAGCATGGCAGAGTAACAGAAGAACTTGCTTCTTCACGTAGAGGGGTCAACGAAACCAAGAAACCAGAGGAACCAGCAGAGTGCTTCTTCTTATCCAGTGAGCACAGACTAAGTCTGGGATGGTCAATTGAACTTCTGAGCTCAAGTTGCCATCAGATTCATCTTTCACAGAAAGACTGCAGGGTGTGGGAATCATTGCACTTCTCTGGCCCCCATCCAGGAAGTTCCCCCCAAGAAGCCCTCCCCTGCTGTTTCATCCTTTGCAAGGCTGCTGATGACCAGGGCACCACACACTGTCCAGGTTGACAAAAATCACCCACAGGTCCCTTTTTATTATCCTCAAGGCCGCTGTCTCTCTTGTATGACTATGATGGCACCTGCAGCTACCGGTCACCACTCCCACAGGCATGAGGACCCACTGTGAGAGCAGGGCTTTGACACCAGGCTCAGATCTTGTCACAGGAAGATGGACACCTCAGCTCCTCATCTGTGCCTTTCTGGGAACCGGGATGGGGAGTGGAGATACAGCACAGAGAGAGGATCTGTGATTTAGATCCCTGCAACAGGTGCTAAGAAGTGAGGTGAGGCCACAGGGCTGGGGAAGAACTCCACAGGAAGCTCGAGACTGCGGGGTGCACTCAGATCCCCCAGTGTGGGTGTACAGTCATCTCCAGGAACCCTGGAGACAGGGGAGGGCGGCTATTCCGTTTCATTTCTTTTTCTATAAATTTTGTGTTCAGTACTTTTGCTGATATGTTTTTGTGCAACCAAATTAAACGATCTCAACATTTGATCTAGCAGGCGTACTTAAAGGCATATTAAAGGGCATTATGGAACATAAACAAATATGTGGAGAATATGCACTCACCCACAGAAGCATCCTTTGTACAATGTTTGCAACAGTGAAAAAGTCAGACTAATTTGCATATGGGTTTCTAAGAACCTGTACACCACTTCAAAATTATTAGCACTTGAATCAAACCAGGCCAAAGAATGAAGCAGAAAAGAACCTGCTCTCTGCTTGTTTAAGGCAGTTTCACTAGTCTTCCTGGGTTCATTAATCACATCCCTGATGATGCTCTAAGATGCACTGTCCCTAATCTCAGACACACGGAAATGTTTCCCTCCTTTGGAGTGTGACAGCATCCAACAGGTACACATTTAATTGCATATTTTCTTATAATGTTTATATAAAATTGCAGTAAAAATAGAATTAAACACATTTAAAGATGTGTATGTAAGTAGATTTAATCACATATTTCATTTAAGGTTATAGCAAGGGCACAAGCAAGTATTTCTCAGATAGAGGGGTATTTTGAGTGTCAGTTGTCAACTGATTTGTGATATCAAAGTTTTGCATTGTTCTGATCCATGGTACCTTAGAATGTGCTATTTCTTGGAAATAGGGTCATTGGAAAGTGGCTCAGATTCTCCCTCATATCAGCCATCTTTTCCCACCATTTCCCTGCCTGGGACCTTCTACCCTTCTTTAGCCAGAGAGTTTATGTTTGTGAAGTTAAGATTGAAAACCATGCTTTCTTTCAGGGATTTCACCTAGTTTCTGCTTATCCTCACTGATCTCCCCCAGAAACCAGCAAATAGATGAGTTTTTTTTTTCTTTAGCTCTCTCTACTCTCCTCTACCCTTGCTCTCCACCAGCCACTTCCCTGTATGCCTATCTCTTTCATGGATGCTGTATCAGCAGGCTGCAGCAGTCTCCTGTACATTGCTGTGTTTCTGCAAGGTCTGAATCAATATTTTTACCTGCTGACTTTGGGAAACTCACTTGATTATTTGTTTTGTTTTTAAGTTCTTTGGAGTCTGCCTGATACTCTAAGTATGGCATGAGTCTTCCTGGATCTTCCCACTCATTCAGTCTTTCCAGGGTTTTCTTTCCGGTCTTTCCAGCTTTTCACTGAAGCAGGCTGACTACTTCTGAGCTGAGCGGCTGAGCCGTATGTAGTTCTTGAATGACACCATCTTTGATCATCAATGTGGACCATGGCAATAACATTCTAACCATCTCTCTCCTCCTCCCTGCATTTGGAGGTTGCTTGATAGTTTAAAACTAGAATCAAGCCCCCAAAATCTAAACACAAGAAAGCTGTAGGGGACAAAGAAGCACCCGAAGAGCACAGTAGAAACACTGAAGGTCTTTATCCAGGACGGGAGGGCCACTTGGATGGGTATGGAAGCATTGATGATCTTCATCTGGGATGGCCCATAGTGATGAAGAAACCGACTATCTTATCACCACAAATGGGGTTGTTTGTTATTGCAGCATAGCTGACCAATATAAGAACTAATAGATTCTTGTTTTCCCATTTTCTGGGTTTTGGTTTAGCTTAGCCTCTAAATTTTACGATGGCTTATGTTATATGGATGTTATGGGAAGGTGGAGCAATGGATTACTTTAAGCTTCTCAAATGAATTAAAATGCTCTTCTCAGCAGTGCCATGACGCTGAGTTAAGAGGAGCTCTGTAGGTAACCCAATCCTCCTGGCATTACAGACAACTGTAGCCTTTGCTGAGGTGCTTTCAGTGCCAGAGTGGGTGGCATGACAGTGCCCTGCCTCACTGCGGCACAACCCTAACCTGTTGACGGTCCCACCCACAAGAACATGGCTTTAGCATCAGATAAAGAGAAGCCCCATGTGCTTGTTTCCTGTAGCATGTAACAAATTATTGTCGAATCAGCTGCTAAAGACCACATATCTCTGTGGTGTCACCACTCCTGCAGGCCAGTAGATCCCAGCCAGATGAGCTGTTTCTCTGCTGGGACTCCAGGAGCAATACGACCAAGGGCATGGCTAACCTCGTGTGTCTATCGGCAGACTTCATCTTCTCCCAGCTGTTAAACTCATGGCCTTGCTTCTTGGCAGCCGGTGAGATAATTCCAGGCTGTGTCTGGACTCACCTGGATAGGCTGGCACCCCCAGGCAGTCTGCATTTGGAGTGATGGAAAGTCTGCTCACTGGGGACTCCAATTACATCTTTGAAATCCCTTAGCTTGCTGCAGACACAACCTAATTTTGAGAATAGTTTTATTACTAGTTTGGAGGGGGTGGCTCTGCTGAGGTCAGTATACCTGAGGATGGTGGGTGACACAAGTCCTCACTGCATCCTACTTGCACACCTGCTCTCAGGATTCAGCTCTGGAGTGCAGCTATGTGCAGTTTTGTGGGTCCGCTAAACAGAGACAGGAGAGAAGCCATTCTCATATAGTGAGTGATAAGCCCAGTTCTATGTTAGTGGAGTCCGCAGGACTTAGGTTTATCCTTCTCCAGTCTGGGTGGGTGTTGTCATGTTTGATCAGCCCCATTTCTGGCATGTTTGCTATGGGCCACTTGTTCATATTCTGCAGATTAGACACATCAGGGCTGCAGTGCACACCACTCTGAGAGAGAAGTGCTTCTTGTCCCTTGACCTGGGCTCTGTGGCAAGGGCAGTGGTGTGTGAGGTATGTGAAGCCATGCCACTGAATTTTATTGCATGGGGCCAGATATTGTTCAAATGAACTGCTTAGTTGCGTCTTCAGACCCCAGGTAGGTCATTGCAAGGCTCTGAGAGTACACAAGGAGATGCCCCAGATGGCAATGGGCAAGGAATATGGAAGGAAGCCTTCTGGGTGGGTGGCAGAGGTAGGCATGGCAGGAAACTTGCATTCACTCTGTGGCCAACCTCATGGTACTGTGAGACACCAAGATTTTTGAGCCCAGACAGGCTGATGCTGATTTGACTCCCAGGCCTCCTGGAGCACAGACTGCATCTAGCTCTAGAGGCTTCCTAAGGGCAACTCAACATGCTCATCTTTTAGATAGGAGAGTGGGCCTCACAGAGTGAGGCAGTACTGACTGGCTTTGCTAAGGGCATGGGGAGCAGGCAGCGTGTGCTGCCTGTCAGGGAGGCCTCTTTTATAGGATTCTGGATGTTTCCTTTACCTTGAGGAATAGTATTGCAAGTCCCTGTACAAAGGCAGAAAGCTCTGGTTGCCATGGCGATAGCCAATCTAAGGAAGCTGTGACCTACATCATGACTGAGAAAAATAGTACCTTGTCTGTGTCATCGCAGCCACTGCTTCCCGGATCAGGCGAGGCCGCATTCGTCACCTAGAGTGAACTCTCTCACCTCAGGAGGAGGGAAGCAACACTGCATACTGCAGAAACTTCGGGGGAGCAACACGGGTAGCAGAAAACGCTGCTGCAGAATTGCAGACCCTGTGGAGATGTCTGGGCTCTGCTTTACAGGAACCAGGATTCTGAAGAGGGCCTGTCAGACCCCAGCCTCTCCTCCAGGCACAGAGAGGCCTGGATGAGCTAGTGGGAAAGGGGACCTGCAACACAGGTCCTGGGGAGCTGTAAGCTCCCTGCCTGCCCACTCCCACATGATGTGCCTGCTGCACACAGTACACACACACACACACTGCATGCACACCATGGACATGACACATGTACACACACACCATGCCCACAATGTGTACATACCATATGCCATCTACTACCACACACACTAGGAAAATAGGCACACATACCAGGCACATACATCATGTATCACATAGATACTGAAAATGTGCATACACCACACACACACTGTGCATACCACACATGCTGCACATGATATAGAACATCACTGTGTTGTGTACACACACTGCACATCTCATTCCATAGGTACACAATACAAACTGTGCATGGTGCCTACTATGTACAATTTCATATGCACACATTATGCACTCAACACACACCTTACACAGCCTTATATACCACTCCCTCTACAAACACAGTATCTCTGTGTGTACACTGCACACACACACACACACACACACACACACACACACCTTGCTCCCTCTTTGGAAAGCTTTGGTATTACAGTGACAAATTGACATGTGTCTGTCAGTTCTAGGTAACTTCTCAACAGAATGATTAAATATTATTCCATTTTCTGCACTAGCCAGAAATGCTGAGGGGAATATGCCAATATGCCAAGAAGCCTCTCCCTGAGTGTAGCCTCCAGCAGGTCTGCCAGTGTGGAAGAGAGGAGTAGGAAGGAAGCAAGTAAATTCCTTCACTCCCTGCATCCTCACACCTGTGTGTGTGGTTGCTGCTCTGACAGGTTGAACTCCCTATAAAGAGTCCTATGTCGTCTTCTTGGCTTTAAGTGGCGACCTTCTCCAACAGCTAGGGCTTGGAAACTGGCCAGAAGCACAATGCTGAATTGTGAAACGGATGTGTCCCTGGTTGCCTCTGCTATCCCTCTCTTCCTCATCCAGGACATCCAGGTGTCTGGGGACAATTGAGGACAAGCAGGGGAATCAAGGTTGCTGTCTGCCACTGTCAGGGACACTGATGGAAGTTTGAGGCCTTTGAGAGGTGATGTTAAAATTGTTTGCTTTTGGAGGCCACCTGGTCTGTCCTACATCTGGTGGGAGTCTGCCTCCCAGTCTCAGCAGCCCTGGTAATTCACACCACACTTGGTGACAATGGCAGCAGAGGCCAGTCCCTCATGCTCTATGCATGTCCCATCAGCCAGGAGATCTGCTACCATCTTCAGAAGGATGCCCGGGACCCACATCCTTAGATGGATTAAGTACTTGTTACTGTCTTCCAGCCCAGAGCATGGTCCCCAAGGTGCCGGAAGCTGCACTTACCCAGCATGTTGTGCTTTGGACTGATGCTCTGAGCCTACACAGCTGCTTCCCTCTCTTTTATTTCCCTCCGCCAACAGCAGGCCAGGATGCTTGGGACTTGGTATAAAAATAGAAACACTGTCTCCAATTATTTTCTTGTTATTTCCGAAGTAATGAGAGCCTGGGTTCAGTTTTTCCACCTAGCCAGTTTGAAGCCTGCTCAACCTCTCCACTGGGCTGCTCTACTGATCCTGCTCAGCCCTGCCACCACAGCCCATTTTCTGTGTTTTAGCAGGTGAGGACACTGGTCAAGCTGTAGACCTTCTTCCTCTCCTGCGGGAGGCTCACCTGTCCTGTGTTCTGCCCTTCAGAGCTCCTCAGAGACAAAGGCTAACATCAAAGTCCCTGGTGATCCAGTCTCATGCATGTCCCTGATAAGGAAATGCTCGTGGTATCACAGACTCAGACCTGGCAATATTCCTTTTGGTGTTGGGAGATGGGGAGGTAGGAAACGGAAGGCAGGGAGAGAATCATGGAGTCTGCTCCTGTTTCCTCTGGCCAGCTGTGACAAAACTCAAAAGAAGCAAGGCTTCCTTTTTACCCGGACTACTGGTCTCCGCCCACTACCCAAAGAGGCTGGCCTCTAGCAGACTCAGGGGGAACTGGCCATCTCTGAGAGATCCATTCATCTGGAATGTTATCACTAAAACTGTCAAAAGAAAATGAGTGTGAAAGACTAGGAAAAGAGCCCTTTGAACAGTCTGCTATAGCTGGCCACCGAGACTTTAACTTCTGATTTCCTTTTCCTTTTATTTTTTAAAGTTTTTCCATTTTATAGACATACACAAACACAATTAAATAATCTAGCCCAGTGAGTTTACTGTGTCAGAATTGGGGGCCGGACAGTGCTGGAGTGCTTTCTGCCAGGGCTCACATCATGTCCCCCTTACAAGGGACAGTGGGGTTCTACAAGTGAGGAAGTATTGGGAAAGGTCTGACCCTATCTCCCATGACATCTCCCTGCATCAGAGAGAGGGAGCTGAGAGGGATTGGCCTGAGAGGATGAGGCTATGCAACTGCCATCCACACCAGTTTAGTGACAAGCTGGTGGGTCCCGCTCTCACTGCCCCGCGTGCAGTGGTCACCCTGGGCATGGTGGGTCTGGGAAAAGCAATGAGGGGCTTCACTTGTAGTCTGGTTTCTTCCACCAAGATGATGAAGGCTCTCATCAATGAGACCAGGGTTCACACAGGGAAACTCCTAGCAGGTGTGTGGCCAGGACAGGTTATGCGAGAGATGACAGGTGTGTCCCCCACAGGGCTGTTATGGGGTACAATGCTTTCATATCAATGGTGCATATACTCTGTTCCAAGAACCAGCTGGGGCTGTGGAAGTGGCACTGTGGACATGACATGAGTGTCATCTTGCTTGCATCCACTGGCACCATTGGCCTCAGCATTCATGCCACCCTCAGGGTTAGTATGGCTTCTGGCTATGCCTATGCTACTGGATCAGCATGGGCGTTAGGGTCTGTGTTCTGGTAGTGTGAAAGCCAGCTCAGTGGTGGAGCAAGTGGAGCTATTCTTGGTCTGTTGTTTTCATTAGCTTCTGTTCATTAGAGACACCGCAGTAGATAGTAGAGACCGCGTCCCCTGCCTCTTTCCAGCACTTGAGCCTGCTGTGATGCTCGTCCCGTCCTTTCTGTGCACTTCCATCTTGCAACATTCTTCTGAAGATCTTTCCAATTCCCAGGTTCCTATGTGTGATGGGAGGAGCAGCTTGGGTGTCTGAGTAGCAAGAGGGTCTGTTCTAGATTCTTAGTGACACATTGGTTCTGGTGACTGCAGCTTCTCAGTCTCATACATCTACAGTGTCTTCCCCTCTGGGCACATATTGCCAGACTCCGTGCAGAGCTGCTCCGTGGATGAAGCCTCCTCCTGGTGTCCCTGTTGCCAGTCATGAGATGTGTCCATTTGGGAAGGCCTGAGACCCACACACAGAGCCCTCCCCCATCGCCTGTCTGTTCTTCCTGTGCTTTGTGGTTGGGACGTGCTGTGTCCCACGTGCCGGCCGGGCCAGTAGTTGGCATTCTAATGCAGTTTGTAATCAGGCTGTGGCTCCACTCATTGCTGGCTCTTGAAGGGATTCTTCAGACTCAGCAAGAACAGCCCCTCTGTCAGATGACAGCACACCCCTCCCACTCTGTCCAGCAGCCCAGCAACAGGGAATCAACCATTTATATCGCAGCGCCTGTGGCAGCACAAACTGTCACTCAGCTTCACCTGCCCAAATTTCTCTGTTCCCATAAGCTGGAGGCACCCGACTGAGCCTGAGTATCTTGGAACCCCAGAGCTCTAAAAGATATTGGACACGGTCACCCTAGGCTGCCTTTGTGGTGGAGGCTAGGACAAGGCCAGTCACAAGACAAGAGTGAGAGTCAGAGACAAGAATGAGAATAAGAGCAGCCAAATGTAGTTAGTTACATAATTTAAACCCACAGGAGATAGAGAGGACATGTCACAATTCAGTTAAATATTCAGTGACGTGTGTGTGCACGTGTGTGGGCATATGAGCACATGGGTACTACATATGTGTGTGTGTGCCTGTGTGTGTTTATACATGGATCCAACCAAAGGAAAACATTCAGCATTAGAAAGAGACACCATAAGAACAGGTGGGATAAAAAATAGGTTCCACAAAGTCTTTTATGATTAAAAAACTACTTATTAATATTTTTGTATATATTCATTGGTGTTTTTCTCCATGTATGTCTATCTACCTACCACATGTGAGCTTGGTGTCCCCAGAGTCTAGAAAAGGGCATTGTATTCCTAGAGCTGGAGTTATAGATATGGATGCTGTGAATTGAACCCCAGTCCTCTGAAAGCCCATCCAGCACTCTTAACTGACGACCCAAACTATACCAGGAAAATACTTAAAAGTCTTCCTACTATTGTTGCTTGCCCTGCTGGATCTTGTCTCTCCCTTCCAAGTTTTCTTTTTTTTCTTTTCACTCCCCCGCTTTGGTCTCATGTAGCCAAGACTGGCCTCAAACTCTATATTGCCAAGGATGGCCCTGAACTTCTGATCCACTTGCTTCTACTTTCCAAGTTCTGGGATTACAGGTATGCAGCAGCACTATGGCTAGTTCATGCTGTACTGGGAGCCAAACTGAGGACGTTCTAGGTAAGAACTTCACAAACTTAGCTATCCAGCCCTACTGCCTTCTAGCTCCTCCATGTCTGAATAGAATGTCAATCTTATGCCTGACCACTCCTGGGTTTTGGAAATATATAATAAGTTTATTTTCATAGCTGGAGCAAAATTAGTATCTGGCCCATCACACCTGGAATTCCTCCCTATCTCAACCAACCTGGTATTTAATTAAGACTTTGACTAGACTTGAAAAGCTGATCCTAGACATACTTAAGACTTTGGATGAGTGCATTCTGCATGTGAGAAGGACATGCATTTGGGGGGGATCCAAGGAAGAATGCTGTACCTCGAAGTTCAGATGCTTGAAATCTTGTCTCCAGCAGGCTGAGACTAAGATATGGGGCTTCTGAGAAATGTCTAGGTCACAGGATGGAGTCCTCATGCATGAGGTTGGTGCCCTTATGAAAGGACACAGGGAGTACTTGTTGGTTCCCTTTCTCCTTAAACCTCAACAGCTAGCCTGTCCTCCTTCCTGGCTCCCATCCTTGCATATTGCTTTAGAAATGCCAGGCGTTTCTCCCCTGGGCACAGGCAGATGCCACTGTAAGACTCCTCTTCTCCATTCACATCCCAGTCTACGTATCATCTCTCCAGCAGCTGCTGATACATGCTTATGTTCACCTACATGACACCCCACAAATGCTCCCCCATGCACCAGAACTTTCCCCTCTACTACCTTCTTTTTAGCCTAGTCCAATCAGCTACCCATTTTTTTTTTAACATCTCAGAAAAGTTGCACCAAAAGTCTCCAAGCTCTCTAACCCAGTGGGTTCCCTGGTCAACAACAGGATCCCTGTCTCCATGAGCAAGTTTCCTTGATAGGCTCTGGTTATCTCTTGGAACCAGGGCTACCTCTGGTGCAGTTTTCTCTTCTGCACATTCATGGGCTCAGCAATTTGCTGATTTGCTCCTATATGCTGGAGAGGAGATAGATCACCTCCTGAGCCCCCACATTTACCCTTGTCTAGGGCCACACCTTGTCTGGATCCCTAATCCCTTGTATGTGTGACATGCTCTGAAATCCTGATACAGCAGAAACCTGAGCCCTGTCCCTCTGCTACTCTCCTGCTTCTGATGCCCCCCACTGACCCTGAATGTGCACCTGAGCAGTAGAAAGAACAGAGTTATTCCTACTGGTCCTGCTGGGGCTTAGTTAAGATCTATACACCAGTGTGGCCATTTGTTCAATTACTCCTGGTAATGACATTGCAGGGCTCAGGCCTTCTCCCCACTTTTAAGGTCCCATTCTTGACTTCTGCCCTTCACATCTGCCACCTAGTTGATCTGCAGTTCTTGCAGGCTCTACCTTCAGAACATATCCAGGCCTGACCTCACAACCATGTTGTCACATTCATTGGGTACAACCCACCATCTATCCTTCATGCAGAGAAAAGGAGCTCCTGGCTGCTTTCAACAGCTTGAATCTCTACAGATACCATTGTGTGTGTCCATTCTTTTGCCCCTAACTCATTCTCTGGGGAGGAGCTCATGTTTATTGGAATTTTGTTTACCAAGGTCTGATGTGAAGTTAAGCTCCTTTGAGGTGGATGTACTTTGCTTCTGCAGAGCCTGGAGTCCCACAGAGCACCATAAAGCATGGTCTTTGAGCTGCCATGGGTCACTAGGCCACCTGAAGGACTTTGCAGGGAGATGCCCTCAAATTTACACTCCAGCCTTGCCTTGACATTTGAGCCCCACATTCTACACCTAAGAGACCATAAGAGCAACTGTCAAATCCACCTAGCTTATCCAATCTCAAAATAAATTTGACTTCTGTCTTTTCCTCTTCTCTGTCAGTGCTGACAGGCATGTCCACTGACCAACGCTCTATCCTGCTCAAGACTCTCATACCCTGGTTCTTCTGCTAGTGTAGAACGGGGGGAGGGAGAATGTGTTCTTATGTATGTAGGTACTTGTGCATATGGTTGCTTATTGACTGTAAACTTGACAACCTAGAAACGTTAGTGAGGAATTATCTAGGTTGGCCTGTGGTGTATCTGTCAGGGATTGTCTTGGTTGACAATTGATCTAGGACAGCAGTTCTCAACCAGTGAGTCATAACCCCTTTGGAGGTTGAATGATCCTTTCACAAGGGTCGCATATCAGATATCCTTTATATCCGATATTTAAGATATTTACATTTCAATTAATAAGGAAGGTTGAGAAACACTCATCTGAGAAGACCCAGGCCATGGTGGGCATCACCATTCTCTGGACAAGGGACACTGACCAGTATGAGAGTGATGAAAGCTGGCTGAGAGCAAGCAAGCAGGGATCATGCATTTATTCCCTCTCTACTCTTGACTGTGAATATGATGTTTCAAGTTCTTTCCTTGACTTCCCCACAACAATAGAATTGTATCCTAGAATTGTAAATCAAATAAATCCTATCTTCCCTAAGTTGCTTTCTGTTAGGGGAGTTTATCACAGCAACAGAAATGCAACTATAATAATAATGTATATATGCCCCTGTGTGTGTGTATGTGTGTGTGTGTGTGTGTGTGCGCGCGTGCATGCGTGCGTGCATGCGTGCGTGCATGTGCATGTGTGTGTGTGCGCGGTATTTATGTGTATATGTGTGCACGCATGCATGTGTGTGGTATTTATGTGTATATGTGTGCAGGCATGCGTGTGTGTGTATGCATGTGTGTGTGGTATTTATGTGGTGTATATGTGTGCATGCATGCATGCATGTGTGGGTGTGTATAGTCAAAGACAACCTTTACCATTATTTCGTTGGCACCACACACCTTGGTTTTGAAACAGGATCTCACACTGTCCTGGAACCCACTAAGTAAGCTAAGCAGGTAGCTAAGTGAACTCCAGATGTTCTCCTGTCTCTGCCTCCACAGTGCTGGGATTGCACGTGTATGCTGCCAGCCCTAGCTTTTTGTATGTGGATTCTGGGCATCAAACTCAGGTCCTTGTACATATAAGGCAGATATATTACTGACTGAGTCATCTCCTCCACCCCTGTAGGCCACTTTGTGGGCTTTCCTGGATCCATAGTGTTTCCTTGGGTCCTATACTACTCTTTTATTACTAATTCAGCCTAAATTCATTCCTTGAGCTAGGTCTTATCTCCTGGTTCACTCAGGCCTATCTAGTACCACCTGAGAGCAGAACATGGCACTGCTGAAATGACTCCTGAGTTTGTTGAGGAGAACTCAGAACCCTTCCTGAGTCCGTGACAGTTGAGGCACCAGACCCCAACCAGAGGAACTCAGTCACCCTATATGGGCATGGCACCATGACCTTACTTGGGACTTCCACAAAGACCTGCCACTTTCTTGTGCTGAAGTTCTGAAGACAGAATGATGGTCCGTAGGACATCTGTAGGACTGTGAAATTCACAGATGCACAGACCTCTGTTTGACAGGCTGTGCCAATGGAAGCCAACATAAGGGAAGTTCCAGCAGCCATGCGTGATGTCCAAGTTCCCTCAGGATTCGTTACCCTCATCACACTGTTGTGTCTTTCTGTGGCTTTGGAGGGAAGTTGAAAGAAAAAAAAGACATTGATTATGGTTTTTAACACATAACGAAAAAAGAAAAGGAAGGGGAAAGTCCTACATTAAAAGTGGGGCATGTGTCTTTCGAGGGCTTGCCTCCCATAATTTAGGCCTCACAGCCCTATGCTTTTGTTATCAGCAGGCCTCAAAGACTGGCTCTGTTTCAACAACTCTCCAAGGATGCTGGGCACTTAGAGCCCTCCAGTGCCAACACCTGAAAATGGGCGTGCACAAGCCTTGTCGCCATGCTCATTTGAGTTTTTAAGTGACTTCTCAGAATAATCCACATGTAGCTATGATATGCAGATGGAGGTGTGAATGGGTGGCGTCTTCTCTTCCAGCAGCCATAACTCTGTCATTGAGCTGGACCCAGGTAACTGGATAAGAGAATCCCCAAGGTTGCACACAAGACTGTCTCAGGCTTTGTGCTACAAGCTGGTCCATTTCAGCAACTGTGCTGCTTGTCCCATTTCTCCATCCTCTCCACACATCTCTGCTTCTTTAGGATGACCATCTGACTTTAGATTTTGTTTTTTGTTTTTTCTGAGACAGAGTCCTGAGGTACCAGGCTGCCCTTAACTTGCTATGTAGTCCAGGATGATCTTCCTTGTCTCCAGCTACTACCTCCAGTGATGAGATTATAGGATTTCATAAGTCCAGTTTTACGTGGTGCTGGACATTAAACCCAGGGCTTCATGCACAGAACTCTGCCACCTGAGCCACATCCCCAGATGACTTTGTCATATATTTTCCTGACACTCCAGAGGAATACCATGGCCCTTGTCAGGGATCTGAGATGGGACATTTGAGCTGAGATTTCTCTCCCTTCCTTTCGTGATGTTGCTGTACATGAGGTAAGGACTGCCCACTTGGAAGTTCCAGGAGAGACAGGACGATGCCAGGAATCAACTGGCTCATGTTCTGTGAAATCCAAGCTTTGAAGCAGCAGGCAAATCAGGAGCCCTACAGTGTACATAGAACAGAGAAACATGGTTTCCACATGAATGTCCTCTTGTCCCATGCATGAAAGTCCACACATTTCTTCCTATGGAACACATAGCTGGGAGCCTGGCAGTAGTTGTGTTTTAAAAAGAGGTTCGCTGCAGTGCCAAGCTTCACTTGGCTAATTTAACTGGATTCTTAATCCGTAACAACAAATGCCCACAGCTTA
Source organism: Lophiomys imhausi (assembly GCA_907164525.1). Lineage (NCBI taxonomy): Eukaryota > Metazoa > Chordata > Mammalia > Rodentia > Muridae > Lophiomys > Lophiomys imhausi. The sequence continues at coordinate 2,055,453 of CAJQZJ010016246.1, read as the reverse complement.
GTGGACCCAGAGTGTAACACATTTCTGGGGACCAAGAATCAGGCATTGCTTGGTTGATTTGGGTTTGAGGTCTCACAAGTCTGTCATCAAGTGTCACCTGGGGCTACCAATATCGTCTCCAGGCTCTCAGCACAGGAAGGATCTGGCTCCCAGTGCCTTTCTGTGAACATCAGTAGATTGGGTTCCTCACTAGCTGTTGGCTAAATCTACCTTTGGTTCTAGTCCCTGAGAATTTTCTCAACATGGCAACACACTCTTCAGGGCACACTGGCCGCCAAATCAACAGAAAGGGAATGTAGTGACACAAAAGCAGCCAGGCCCATGTGACCAATCCCTAGCAGTGAGAGTCCACCAGCTTTGTCATGCTTTAGTTCTTAAAGCATGTCACTAGATGTGTGACCACTCAGAACAAAGATCCACCAAGGTGGCCATGGAGACCATGTGAGAAAGCTGCTGCCACTATGAGCTCTGTTGTAATTTGACCCTAAGGAACGTGGCAGCACTCTTGGGCCCATCACTCTTCAGCAGCTTCTTCTGCACCTGGCAAGAGTGGGCAGTTGCTCCAGTCCTGCCAGGCTCTCCTGCCCAGAACAATTAAGACAAGAAAACAAACCCAGGGGCTCTGGGCAAGCTGGGAACACCCAGTTACAATCAGAGGCTCTACAAGCCTCCAGACAAGCACTGCAGCCTTAGCACCTGGCTGCGCATTGTGTGCGCCCCCACAATCCTATAAAGCCCCATATCTTTAATTATGCAGCCACAGAAACTCTTAAGATGGGTGATGAGGCGGAGATAAGTAATGCCTCACATACCCGCTCATTTGCCCCTGAAATCACTGGCCAACAGTCACCAAGAGCTCTCGGAGGCTGCAGACTGCCTGCTCATCTTGCCCAAGCTGGGAACCTCCTGCCTCTGTGGCACCCTGCTCTTCCATCTGCCCCTGTCTATTTGGAGCCTCAGTTCCTGCTCTCCCTGGGTAGGGCACTGGAGCACTTTCGGAGAGACACTGTCAATGATCAGCTGACCATAGTCAAAACTATGTCCAGGAGTGGAAGTGGACAGGTTAGGTGGCCATGTACAGCCATGGGTGAAGGTTTAAAGTCAGGGCTTGTCGGGGAGCCTTGTGTCCTTACAACTAGAAAATGCCATGATGTTTTTCATAGACAGTAACTTTGCTTTAGCCCTTGGGAGTACTGTCAAGGAAAACTTTAGCTCAGTGGTCCTCAACCTTTCTAATTGTTGTGATCCTTTAATGTAGTTCCTCATGTTATGGTGACTCCCGACGATAAAATTATTTTCATTGCTACTCCATAACTGTAGTTTTGCTATTGTTATGTAGAAGGGAACCTAAGCAATTGTACAAGACAGTGTATATGTTTGTGAGAGGGAGGGAGTGCAGAGGGTGGTGTGGAAGTCTGTGAGAGTGCACAAGGGAGCGTGTGTGAAGAAGTGAGGCATGTGTTAAGGAGTGAGTACATGGGAAGGAGTGTGTAAGGAAGTGTAGGGGTGGAGTGAGTGTGTATCTTTGATAGTGTACAAAGGAGAAGTGTGTGAAGGAGTGAGAGAGGATATGAGTGAGTGTGCGTACATGGATGTTTGAGGGAATGAGAGTGTGTGTGAGAGAGAGACCAAGAGAAAAATATATGTGGAGAGATAGCTAATTTTTCAACCAATGGAAACACAGGGGAAAAAAGGGAACAAGGGAGAGGGGTAGAAAGGAGGAGAGCAGACTGAAAGGAGGAGAAATATAATTTGCACAGCTGGCATTCTCTGCTCTGGCCTGCCTCAGAATTGCCCAACAGGAATGTGCTGCTGCCCAGCTGAGGACAGCATGGAGCCACACCATGCCTCAGGCATTAGCTGCAGGGAGTTGACACGGCTCCAAATCAAACAGCTATCGCAAGTGAGCATGTCACTACTACAGCACAGAATGTGACAATAAAGAAATCCCAGGCCAATCAACAATCCTCCTGCCTCAGCCTTCTGAGTACTGTGATTACAGGTACAACCCACCACCTCTAGCTGTTCATTTTTTATCTATAACTGTTGAGGCGGATGGAGCCTTAAGCTTGGAAGTCAAGAAAGCTTGAAGGCCTCTCACTGCAGTGACAAGTGAGAATATGGCACTTCAGTAGCCACTTTGCCACCAAGGTGCTCTGGACACTTCCGATGGACTGCTCCTCAACTCCCTGTGGTTGTTGACTGGACAGCCCAGCCATGATCTGCAGGCTGTAACTTGGAGTTTTTAATGTGCCTTAGGTGATATTCCTTCTCAACCCTTCATTGTTGCTTCAAAAAGCCTATCACAGCTGACCTAGTTGCCCCTTTCCAACAGTTAAACTGGCCAGTTGTGCCTCTGGTGTTTTAAACATAGTCTGTGTTACGTAGCTTTCCTTGATTGCTGTGATCTCAGCACTCTGAACCATCAGGAACTGGATGGATCCTGTTATCCTGTTAAGACCCTGGCTCTGAGCACATTCCTCCTGGAGAAGCAGGAAGAGCTCCCCATAGCAGGTTCCATGGCTCTTTGTCTATCTGCTCACACTTGCTGCAGATCAAATGGGGTCTGTGCCAAAGACTGACTCTAGATGGTCCAGATGCTCCTCGGGCACGCTCACCATGAGATCTGGACATGGGGAGGTGATGCTGCTCTTGAAGTGGAAGTGAGGCAGACCTGTACATGTTGTCTCTGAAGCCTGAGCACCAGTTGTGTGTAAGCTAGACACACTATGTCTTAGCCCCCTGGAGAGTCTAGTAATCAGGGAACTCCACAGCACGGGAAGGGTGTTATTTGGACATATTGTTGGGCTTGAGGCTGACTCTTCTCTGGGTGAGTGTTAAAAAGGGTCATTAACTGGGTGTAGGAGTCACTGACCCAGGACCGCAGACTGGGTGGTGCTTAGCAACAAAGATCTCTTGTCTCCTGGTCTTAGAAGAAGGAAGCCCATAGCTAGGGTGTCACAGAAATGGCTCCTCTGAGGCCTCTCTCCTTGGTTTGTATCTTCTCCCTCTTGCAGAAGACCACTTCCACTTACATGGTGGTCTTCTGCATGTGTCCAAATTCTTTCTGCTTATAAGGTCAGTGGTCAGGTTGGATTCAGACCCACCTAATTTACCTTCCATCAAGACCCTCTTTCCAAATGTGGTTACATTAGCTTCCTGGATGCTAAACCTGCAGTGTGGGAATTAAGAGTAGGGGTGAGGTCTAGCTCTGCCTATAAAACCAGACTTTGTCAATTTGAATACTGTTTTACAGGCATGGAAGAGGTTGTTTGTGGAAAAGCAAGCAACAGGAGGGATGAAAGCAGGACCATCCACCCATGAGGTGCCTTATCTCCCCCCAAAAGCCTGAACCCCACTGCAGCTAAGGAGAGGCTGAGCCTGAGTCTCTGATCAGGAAGGAGGGGTTCCTTTTGTAACCAAGGCACCTTTCAACGGAAAGCTTAATAAATAGGTTCAGCAGTTTGATGCCCATTTATGAAAACATACTAAAACAAAAATTAAAGGTAAAACATTTATTATATCAACATGTAATCTGTTTACCATGGTGACTAATGACAGTCTTCAAACCAGTCATTTTTTAGGCCAAAGTCAATACCAACATTAAAGAGGGAGGAAAATGATCAATCCAGGTGTTTCCTCCCATGGAATGGCCTCAGCAGGACCCATCAAACATCTCAAGGTGTTTAGGGAATGACCCAGCGGGGAATCAAAGCCTCCTGGATGGGTTGGGTGATCCCTGAGGATGCCTGAAAGTTGTCTGCTATCCTAGAATCCCTTACATCCCACCCTCCTCTGCATGACTTTTAAGTTTAAAATAGTGATGTGTGCACAGCTTACAGCTTCAACAGCTATGTGACTGTGAAGAATACAAAAAAATGCATGTGTGGCCAGCATATGGATGGGCAAGAGCTATCTGCCCAGAGCAAGCCTGGAGCCCTGTCTCTTACAGTGATGCCTCCTCATTTGAAAGCTGAGGGTTGGTTCTCAAGCACACTTGCTCTGCATACAGCACATGTGTGTCATACGCTGTGGGTATATGTAATGCTCACATTGAATGTATGCATTGTCGCACAACTGTGTGCATCACTACATACAATTGCAGAGCCCCTTTGCCAAAGGCAGAGCACCCCTCCACCAGAGGAGAGAGAAGAGAGGGAGAGAGAGAGAGAGAGAGAGAGAGAGAGAGAGAGAGAGAGAGAGAGAGAGTGTTTGGATTCTAGGTTATCTTGGCCTCATTTCTCCCAGAACTGAAATGACTGAGATTGAAATGTCAAAGCTCTGATCTCAGGAGCTGGTCTCAGTGCACACATCACCTGCCTGTTTTGACAGATTCACACTGTTAATAATGATTAATGGAGACACAGCAGGATTGAAGTGTCTCACTTTTACCCCATCCTCTGCAGCTAACGGCCCCAGCATGCGTCAGTCTCAACGCGTGGCTCCCTGAGATGTGACACTGATTCTAATACTGCTGGGGCATGATGTCAGTTCCTCCCTGGGATCTATGTGGGCTGCAGATCCCTCACAGGCTGCCTAGGCAGGAGGCAGCTGAGATGCAGAGGCAGCCCTGAAGATGAGTGGGAGACAGGATGGAAGAGAGACAAAAGGACTACAGGAGAATAAGCAGGAAACCAGAGGTGCCCAGGAAAGAAATTCTGAAAACAAGAGAGCAGATGATAGGAGCAGTAGGAAGCCCTTTGTGACCTGTAAAGACAGAGCTGTAATGCAAATGATGTCACATCAAGACTCTTCTGGGCACTTACATTGGACACATGTGCCTTTGTAGCCAACCCCTCAGAGTCCCTTGCCCAACTGGTATACAGCTGTTTTCTTCTCAGCGAGGGCTCTTGACTGCCTACTGCAGGAACATACATACACTCTTGGGGACAGATACCTCCTGAGAGCATTGTTCCTTCAGTTGTGTTTAGTCCTCACTCCCTTTACAGCAATTCATCTCCAGTTAAGGCCACAAAAGATAGGCAGAAAGACCCCAGAGCACCCTGGGGTTCCACTGGTCACCCTCACTTGAAGAGCGTTGAGGCAGCCACTCTAAATGCTCATGAGAGAAGCCCTGAGGGACATCTCGTTCTGTACTTTGGGCCCTTGGGGACCCACCAGATGCCTAGCACAGGCTTAGCAACACACATGTGTGCATTCACAAGGATGTGCAAAGAGGAAGCCAACACAGCTTGAAAACCAGTCCTCACATCACCCACCACATGAGCATAGCAAACCTCCAGACCCCCAGAATCATTAAGGAACAGGTGATACTGACCACTCTATATTCCAAGAGGGACTGAATTAGGGATAATGCAGTTAGTCTAACTCAGTGTTTCTCAGTACATAGTACTGAAGGTTGAGGGTTTTAAAAGTCTGATAAAATTATAAAATCAGGCACTAATGATTTGCTACTGAACTCGGCCTTTTTAACATGTACCTGAAGTTGGAGAGTATTTATCAAATATGCAAATGATGCAAAATTAGCATATCACATTTAATTCAGTCTCAACAAAGTTTTACAAATTCTACTTTAAGCACTTTATATTGAAGGAATAATTATAGATTCACAAAGTGCCTTATGGGGCTGAGTGTTTGCTGCACACTAAAAGGGGCAGAAGTGGTCTGTACATCCAACAGCAAGGATGCCGTTGAACACATGCAGTGTTTCTAGAACAAAAAAAAGACATTCTGTGACAGTGCTTGAGAGGAGAGAGAGAGAAATGTAGTTACCACAGTACTGAGGGAGCAGTTTTTGTGTAAACTATTGTGACTGTAGTTCTTTGGTTTTTCCTTTTTTCCTATTATAAGCAGAGGGACATGCATTGCAATGGGAAGGGCTGGAGTGAGCCAATGGTCCAAAAACACTGCTTCTGTAAGAAAGAAAACAAGAGGAAAAGAGTTTGTAAAAATTATCTTCCAAGGGGTTTTGTTTTACAGCCCATGACTTCAATATGAGTTATCAAGAAGACATATTGTCAAATAATTTTTTAAAGCCTGCTCTCTTCTATTGGTTCTGTGTGACCCTGTCTGTTGAGGACATATCTCAAAGTCAGCCTGGTCTCTGCTCCCAGCTAGCAAAAGACACTGATGGCTGGGATAGTGGAAGCATGCCCTGAAAAGGAGAGTCATGGAGCACATGAACAGTAACTTCCCATACTTTCAGGGTTTTTCTGTACTTGGGTGAAGGCCCAAACTTCTTCCGTAAGCCTCCCAGTGGGAAGAAGAGAGGAAAGTACCATGGGGCAGTATGCTCAGAATGCCAGGAGCAGCTGGTGCCCACCCATCAGGGAAAGGGGCTTGATCCTTCTCCTAGAGGTGTGTGGTTACTTACTACACCTTTCTCCCAGTATCAATTAGCATCTAGACCCCTCATCATCTTTACCACATCAAATGGCCATCTGCATTATCCCAGCACACTTGCTTCCTGACTTCCTGGCTTAGCCGGTGGCAGCTTAACTATAGATACATAGCAGGAGAGGGTTGTGTGGAGTCTCCAGTAATAAAAACCACACTGAAGGCTCTGATCACCCCACGGAGAGATGACCCTGGGTTAAGTATACTTTGAATGAATGAACAGAAAAATACATGTTTCATTTTTGTTAGTGAAATATGTTGTAATGGTAAGGATATGCCAATTTTTATCTTTGTGTGTACATGGTGTTTGTATGGGGATGGGGTGCCATCAGGTATGTATGAAAGTCAGAGGATATTGGGTGTTAGCCCTCTCCTTCCACTGTTCTTGAGACTGTGTCTTTTGCTTGCTACTGCATGCACCAGACTAGCTGGCCTAATGATTCTGGGGATTTTCTGTTTCCAACTCTCATCTCTCCATAGGAACAGTGAGATATGGCCACCAGGCACGTCTGACTTTACATGGGTTCTGAATATCCATTTTTAGGGTGTTGTGCTCTCCCCGCAAATGCTTTACCCAGTGAGACATCTCTTCAGCTCTCTCTCTCTCTTTTTTTTTTTGCCAATTTACTCAGTGATGAAGTCACTGGTACACCAGACCCCACTCAAGCAAATGACCCATACTCATCCAGGTAACCCTAATTAAGTGTAGCAGGTCTCACATGTATACACACACACACACACCATGAAAATAGGTAGGGTATTTGGAAAAAGTGGAAAGAAAAAGAGATTTGGTGAGACAGGAAAGAAGAAAGGCCAAAGGAAGAATTTGATCACAGTATGTTTTCATATATGTATGTATATATATGAAATTGTAAAAATAATGAATTAATTATTAATTATTTGTGTCATGCTCTTCCTGACAAAAGTTAGATAGTAGCCAAGACAGCATCCTCCACTTCACAACTGAGTTCAACACCATCAAAACAGGATCATCTTCTAACAAGAGAAAGCAGAAATCTTTTTTTTTTTTTGTTTTGTTTTGTTTTTTTGTTTTTCGAGACAGGGTTTCTCTGTGTAACAGCCCTGGCTGTCCTGGACTTGCTTTATAGACCAGGCTGGCCTCGAACTCACAGAGATCCGCCTGCCTCTGCCTCCCAAGTGCTGGGATTAAAGGCGTGCGCCACCACGCCCGGCTTTCTTTTTTTTTTTTTTTTTTTAACTTCAGGTTACATCTCCATCACAGTGTCCTCTTTCCACCCCTCCCAGTCCCGCCCTCCCACCCTCTCTACCCCCATCCCTTCCATCCCACTCCTCTGGAGTGAAGTGTCCCTACATAACAGTCCCATGCCCCATTTCAGCAGTCATATGAGGGCCAAGAGCCTCCTCATACACTTGGGGCACAAGGCAGCACCACTAGGGCAAAGTGTCTCATTGACAGGAAAAAAAGTCTATGTTCATGTTCCCTTTGGTGCACTAGCTGTAGTATAGTTATCCTGTACTATATGGCTAAAATCTGATTATAAGTGAATAGATGCCATGTGCATCTTTCTGAGTCTGGATTAGCTCACTCAGGATGAGCTTCTCTAGTTCCATCCATTTGGCTGCAAATTTCATGATTTCGTTGTGTAGATGTACCACAGATTTTTTTATCCATTGGTTGAGGGACATCTGGGTTGTTTCCAGTTTCTAGCTATTACAAATAAATGGGACCTCATGAAACTGAAAAGCTTCTGTCATTTGAACAAAACAGCAACCTACAGATTGGGAAAAAATCTTCACGAACCCCACATCTGACAGAGGGCTAATATCCAAAATTTACAAAGAACTCAAGAAATTAAATGCCAAGAAACCAAATAATCCAATCAAAAAATGGAGAACAGAGCTAAACAGAGAAGTCACAAAGGAGGAATCCCTAATGGCCGAGAGACACTTGAAGAAATGCTCAACATCCTTAATCATCAGAAAAATGCAACTGAGATTCTATCTCACACCTGTCAGAATGGCTAAGATCAAAAGCTCAAATGACAGCACATGCTGGCGAGGGTGTGGAGAAAGGGAAACCCTCCTCCATTGCTGGTGGGAATGCAAACTTGTACAACCACTATGGAAATCAGTCTGGCAATATCTTAGAAAACTTGGAGTAGCTCTACCTCAAGACCCAGTCATACCACTTCTGGGTATACATCCAAATGATTCCTCACCAAATCACAAGGAAGTTTCCTCATCTATGTTGAAAGCAGAAATCTTAAGAGTAGAGAGAGATATTGTAGGGCCTCTTGGAAGACACTGTATCCCACCGCCAACCCCGCCCCACCCCTACACCATCCGATTCTCTTCTGGTCACACATCTCCATGTTTCAGATCTTTACCTCTGAGGTGCTGACAGGTCAAACTCTGCCCAATCCTCATGGGCCAAGCACACCTGTGTGTTTAGGATGTGGCTTTCTTCTCCATCTCTTCTGTTGACTTGAAAGCCATCCATATTTGTCCCATATTTTTAAGGTCCCTTCAGTAATGAGTCCTGATACTTGGTTCTGTGTTCCTGGATGCTCGCAGCAGTGAACTCTCACTGTTTGCTGCTGTGTATGCTAGGCTAGTATATACTGTGTGTACTGGTCCTGGGACTTTCTGAGGGTGCCCCTGTCTTGCCTCAGGAGTGCAGAGATGACAGAAGTGGCCACCAGGTCTGTCTTTAAACGGATTGTAGAGATCAAAACCAAGGTTCTTGGCCAGGTGGTGGTGGTGCACGCCTTTAATCCCAGCACTTGGGATGCAGAGGCAGGCAGATCTTTGTGAGGAGTTCAAGGCCAGCCTGGTCTACAAAGTTAGTCCAGGACAGCCAGGGCTACGCAGAGAAACCCTGTCTCAAAAAAAAAAAAAAAAAAAAAGAAAAGAAAAAAGAAAAAGAAAAAAAAGGTTCTCATGCTTGCCTAGCAAGTGTTTTGTTTATTTTTCATAATTTTATACAGTTGTGTACACATACATGAAACACATTTACTTTAAAAAGTATTATTTACTTTGGTCAAAGTTTCTCCTGTCCTCATGGGCTGAATAGTGGAGACTAAATTTTATAAACACCAAGTTCGGTAGGAACATTCTAATTCTCAGTGACTTATTTCTCCATATGAAATCTCACATTGTATAGAACTCAGATGCAAGCATGGGGTCATCAAAGCAGCCAGCCCTTCATCAGATTCCACTGCAGGAAGGACAAACATTCATTGGACTTGGACAGGGAGCTTCATTCTGTCTATGTTCATGAGGGAAGTACAGGCAGCACCCAATTGGGGTTCCACTCTTGTGTTCAGGAGGCTCAGTGGATCGGGGGTAACTCGGAAGGCAATGCAGGACATATGGTTTATGCAACAGACCCAGGCAGTGTAGAGCAGCCCCAGCATCCAGCTCTCCAGCCCTTCTGCAAGGAGACATGAATATTCACACTAAGAGGAATAAATAAAGACTAAAAATAGCCTAGTGTCAGCTTAGGACAAGATTTGCACATCAAATGAGCAAGAAAAAACGCTTGATGCTTGGAGCGTCTTAGGTCTGAAGTTGGGTTTGGGAGTGAGGACTGTAGACTGTCCCTCTGCATACTGTGTGGCATTGGATGGAAAGACATGAAAGATCTTGGAGCCATAAGGACAATTGCATCCTGCAGGAAGTGCTCAGGAGGACCCTGTAGAGTCATAGACATGACCTCCGGGTTGCTGTGCGCCTAGAAAAAACCCTTCATAATCTATTTTAGCTTTAATGTGAGAATGTTTCTTAATCTCTGATTTCTCTGTGGAACTTAACACAAAATGCTAAGTGACACTGTATCTTTGGCAGACATTTCTGTATGGCGCAGTTAACTGAGTGAGAGAGGCCAAGGGGAGTTTTAATGCAGAAGGCTTCTTACTACAGGAAGACTTCTTGTGCCATCACCTAGGGATGAAATAAACAGGAGAATGAAGTACGTGGTCTAAATCAACAAGAATACCCGGCTTAAAGGAGAGTGTGAGGCTAGGGACTCTCAGGGTATGGGTCCTGGCTAAGTATTGTCATATACTCTCAGAAAGCCTCCTTCCACTCACTCAGGACATACCTTGCTCAAACAGCACTCTTCTGAGAAGCATGGTCACTGGTAGTCTTCCTGTGCTTGGGAAGGGGACTTGACTGCAGCAGGAAGACCATCCTGATTTGTCTACTGATCTCATGTGTGAATCCTCACTCCACGGCCAATGTGTTACCTCCAGGAAACTGTCATACATGTTGAACATGTTCTACATGTTGAACTACCATGTAGCTCATACTTTCTCAGGAATCCTAGAAGGTCTTCAGTTTTGGAGACATGGGCCAACCAGGTGAGCCATTCCCTGGACCCACAAATTAGTAAAATGGGGTTTCCAGCTGAGTTCAGTCACTAAAACTGACTCTGATGCTGATGAGCAAAGGCTTACTGTGAAGAGGAATATGGAAGGAAGGAATGTCACCAACAGTGACAGCAATGGCAAAGCAAACTCACATTGCAGTTTCACAGACCTGAGAAAAAGAGAGAGGGAAGAAGGGAGGGAGGGAAAGAGAGAGAGGAAGATGAAGAGAGAGAGAGATTGATTTTAGTGTGTGTGTGTGTGTGTGTGTGTGTGTGCATGTGAAGGTCAGGGGGTCAACCTTGAGTGTTCTTCCTCAAGAACAATCTACCTTGTCTTTCAAGACAGAGTTTCCCATTAACCTGGAGCTTTCCATGTAAGATAGGGTATTTGGCCAGTGAGCCCCAGGAATCTGCCTGTCTTTACCTCCCCAGTGCTGAGATTACAGACTTTCCATAGGTTGCTGTTTACTGTGGCATCTTCCCCACTTGTCCATGAGGAAATGTCTGCAGCACTTGCCTGTGACTTCTCCCTGCTGACTGCCAGTTACAGCCACACACTGTGGGAACCAGAGACCATGTCGGCATTCTGGAGAGCAGCTCCGGAGCCACACTGCCAAGTTCTCATCCCTCTACCACTGACAAATGTCAGAACCTATTTCCCACAGCCAAAACCTCTCTTGCATCAACTTCCTTCCTCCCATGCAGCAGGAGGGTCAGAGCTGCAACCTAGCAGGATTGTGTAAGGATTACACATGGCCAAAGTGGACTCTCACAGCCCTAGAGAGGGTGACATCACTTTGTTGTCATGGAGAAGTCCAGTTTCCGTTCATAAGGTGCCACAGAACAAGCCAATTTTGGTGATGGTTAAAGGTGACTATTTCACAATGGATAGTCAATGCAAAATCACAGATAACCTTTTCATTACCTTTAAAAAAAGAAAGGACTCATTGTCGTGCACACTTCCATGTCACAGCCCATTATTGTGGGGGAAGTGATGGTGGCAGGAGCTTGAGGCACATCACACCCCCTGTCGAGAGCAGAAGGAGGACCAATGCTCACTTATGCTCACTTATGCTCACTTTGTTTTTCTTTTGTCCAGGACCTATGCCTAAGGAATGGTGCCACTCACTTTACCCTGACTCTTCCTACATCAACTAACATAATTAAAAATAATTCCCCATAGACATGCTCACAGGCCAACCTAATCTAGACAATTTCTCATTGAGATCCTCTTCCTTGGGCATTCTATATTGTGTCAAGTTAGCATAACTACCCATCACACCCCCACTTCTTGTCAGTTTACACAAACACAGCACTTCAAGCCATAACCTTACATTCTTTGTCTCTCAAATCTCACATTTAGCTCATAATATGAGAGTACACTCAGTCAAATTTTGAAAACTTCAAAGTCCCTTGCCTGGTGGTAGTGGCACAAATCTTTAATGTCAGCACTCAGAAGGCAGAGGCAGGTGGATCTCTGAGGTCAAGGTCAGCCTGGTCTACAGAGAGAGAGTTCCAGGACAGCCAAAGCTAGACAGAGAAACCCTGTCTCGAAAAACAAACAAAGGTTCAAATCCTTTAACTGTTAGCTCCCCATAAAATAAAAAACAAGTTATATACTTCTAACATAAAATGATACAGAATAAGTATTCTTATTTCAAAGAAAGGAAGGAGCTTTATCAAATGAACAAATGTACTTCAGCAAAATCAGAATAATCAGAGAAACAAGTCCTATAGCTCCATGTAATTGGGTAGGCTCATTCCTCCAGCTCTGACGCCTGCAGCAAGACAGGTTCTCTCTCAGCCTTAAGCCAGCTCCCCTTCACTTCACTCCACATCCATGGCTCTCCTTGCAGACATTCACAGTCTCAGCATCTCCAGTGGCCCAGGGAGCCAAGGACAATGAGGCTTCAGCTTTATAGCTTCATGCAGTTGTACCTGGGGCCCCTTTGGAGGGACATCAGCCCTCCCACACAGTGCTGGGCCATAGCTGCTCTCCATGTCCTCTTTCATCTTGAATCATAGTACCTTCAAAACCAGAAGCACTCAGACAATTCTTGTGACATGACCAAATTCTACTTCCAGTTCAAGAGGTGGCCTGGTCCCTGTGGACCACAGCTTCTGTATGCTGACCCTGGAGGAATACTTTCCCAGGCAGCCCCCACCCTAACCTCAGGAGCAGGAAACTTCCTAAGCTTCAGCTTTAAATAAATTTAGATCCTCACAAAGTGGAGCCTCTCATGGATGGGGTCTTGCTATCCAGACAACCCTCCTGATTTTGCAGTGTGGCACAGGAGGTTTTTCTTCAATAACTACAGTTGCTTTCTTAACCCTAGGTTGAATGTTCTCCCATCCTAAAATTTCCTCTGCCAAATGACCTGGTCAACCTCTTGATTCAGCTTCTCTCAGATTCTTAGGACTTGGACAGAATGAAGCTACATTGTTGATCAAAATGCCACCTGAATGTCAAGCTACTTGGGTTCCTGACAGTGTCCTCATTACTGCCTGAAACATTATAAGCTGCACCTTCACTGTTTGTCTTTTTCTCAGCACTGTTGTCTTCCAAGGTCTTGCTAGAATAGCTCATTAAGCTCTGCTTCAAAATGCAGTGGGCTTGCTAGTCTATTGTACAAACACTTCCACATACTTCCCACAAAATCCACCAAGGCCAGGAAGCACGACGGACAGGTTTCTCACCACAGTGAACCTACTTCTGCTGCCAGTTTCTGTCCAAATTTTGTTTCCAGTTGCTATGATAAAAAAAAAAAATCCCCACAAAAAGAAACTTAGAGGGAAAAAGATTTATTTTTGCTCACATTTTGAGATTACAGTCCATGATTGTGGGAAGTCATAATAGTAGGAGGTTCTGAGTGCTGGTAACATCATTTCCACAAACAAGAATAGAGAAAGAATGCATGCAGGCTTCTAAGTCATGGGTGACTTCTAACTGTGTAATTTAAAAATTCTTCGAACTGGTGTATAAGTTCAGACATAACCTAGGAAAACTTAAGTTATGGTATTTATTTGTGCTAGATTTCAAATATAAGCAAGACCAGACCCTACAAGACATTGCTTATATTTGGAATTTAGCACAAATAAAATATTAATCTCTGCCTTATTTTCAATTATTCAGTTAAATGTCACTTCTAGCTCATCTTCAGGAAATTTTTTTTTTCTGGCAAAGTATCAGTAATACGTGTGTCATAAGCAAACGAAGCATGCTGTGTGTTTTAAACTGGCTACCTTTGTATGCCATGTCAGCAGTTTCAGTTATCCCCACACTCATGGTGGATAGCATGTTGTGTGTTTTAAACTGGCTACCTTTGTATGCCATGTCAGCAATTTCAGTTATCCCCACACTCATGGTGGATGCATCCCAAGAACTCCAGCACATTTCTGAAACTACAAGCAGAACCAAACTCCACATATACTATGTATTTCCAATAAGGATATCCATACATTAGGCACGTAAGGGGTGGGCAACAATGACAACCCATTACAGAACACTGTAATAAACATGGTATTCCTCCCTCAAATAACTCCCTGTACTGCTCAGTGATGGACAGTATGTTAGATGATTTGAAGGAAGATCAGTGACTGGGCATTGTGACAGCATTAGGCTGTTACTGACTCTGAGGATGTGTCGGCGGGGTGACCACAGATGCCATCTTACTGCTGGTGACTGATAGCGCCCAGAACGTGGGACCACAGAGGAGGATTCCTGCATCTGCACTGCTGTCTTAGTTGGTTACTGGGATGGAGACACCTGGAACATAAGGAGTTGTGTAGGTGCTTCTCCATTCAGAGCCCCCATTATGCATGCATAGCTCATGTCCAAAGCAACAGGTCTGCAGTCTAAGTAAACAGGCAGCTCTGCCTTACTGTGAAAATTGCACAGGCATGCCAAACTCACACCAGAGAGCCTAGAGCCTTGGCAAGCCATGCAGGCAAGCGACTCAGGCAGAGGATGCTCCACGAATCCACATGGAGACCCTGAGGGGAGGCGGGTGGAGAGTAACCTTTTTCCACCTTTGCTGGTCTGGCTCAACTCTTGACAGTGGTTGTGAGAGAACTTGTGGCTTCCTGTCGTCTGTCTGGTGCATACAGGTAGAGCGTGGCTAAAATGAAGCAAAGGAGCTTACTTGCAATACAACTGTCTGTGAGTCTGTCCTGATTTCTTGATCATATTGGGTAAAACACAACTCTCAGCAAAGTCTAGGCACGTGCAGCCAGTGTCTCCGGGAATTGAACTGGGTCAAATACACACATTTCTGAGGCTGTGAATTTTGCTTACCTTTCAGATATTAGAGATTTCCGGTTGCTACATGCTACTAACTTATCCTTCCATTCAAAACGCTGCTACCTCACAAACACTGTCATTGACGACGAGACTAAAGCTCCTGAGATTCAGATAAATATCAGACTTAACGGAGCACTTAAGCATCCTAACGAAGAGGCGCAATTGGCCTCCATCGGCACCCCTCCCTCAGCACAAGGGCCCCAGGAAACCATCACTTTCCTAGGATGCCTGTAGCAGTGTTTCCCAAAGAAAGGGAAAGAACCGAGCATTAACGCCCTCCAAAGCATCCCGGTTACTCACGAGTTAACTGACAGGTCCCATAAATAAATTATGGGCGCGTTTTTAGAGCACTTTGCCCACAACGAGAATGGCAGAGAATATCACACGGCTGTCAGGTCACATTAAAGCCAGCGCCTCACCATGCTCTGTGGGGAGAACAGACAAAGTCTACTGTTTGTCCTGTATTAAAACATATTTTCCTGATTGGCGAGTTGGGAGGGAAATATAGCCACACCTGTGTTCTTGCCTCGGAAGCCGTGCTCTTCTGATGCCTGGCTTGTCTCACACTGTGTGTGCCTCAGTCAAGGAACATATTTCATGGACATAAATATCGTCCATTAGTGCCTTTAAAAGTGAAGATAATATCATTTTTAATGTGGATTCCATTATGGAAAAAGCTGTCCAGGATGGGGGTTCTGTCTCTGCACCATCTGCTCGTGTTGGCTGGATCCTCTGCCGCTCCTAATGCGGAGGGTGGCCTCACCCCTTGGAGCCCTAACCTTCAGGTCCCTCACTGTGGGAGCCAGGCGATGGGTTTGGGCAATTGCACAAAGGAAGTGATTTAGGACATTACTGGCCGAAAAGAGGAAGGAAAAATCAATACCCATCTCCATCAGATGGAAGCCTTGTCACCAAGGCCGTGCACTAGACCGCCTTCCCCTGGCCTTCTACTTCTCCAGAAAACACTCACACCCAGTCTGACCAGTTTGCAACATGGGCTTAAGTCAGCTGGACCTCAAGAATGCAGATTATCCCCCAGAACCTCTGATTCTCAGGTCCACACATCCCTTTCCACCTTTCACACTTCACTTGGTTCTTGTAAATGCTGCACATTCATCTTCACCCAGCACCACTGCACACCAGGCATTAATGCTCCCCACTCTTCATTCCATCCTTCTCCCAGCCAAATATTTATAATATGATAAACTTTTTTTTTCTCCAACTATCTTCCATTGCATGCAGCAACTGGCCTGTGATAGAGGTGAGTTTTTATTAAGACATTCAAAAGAAGATGAAATTTCAGTGTATCCAATACAGTCTATAATCCATTCATTCATCTTCCATTATTCAACAGTATTTGTGGAGTCTTGAACTTTTCCCTCAGAGCCACTCTGTGGGGAAAGCTGTCCTGAATAGCATGTCATCAGGTCCTAGGTGGAGACAAAAAGAAACAATCCTAACAATGGCTATTTGGACCAGGAGCTGGTGGTGTATGAGAGTCTGATCAACACCTGGTCAAGATCAAGGATGCATCAATACCATGAGAATCCTCTGAGAACTTGTGTGTATCTCAGTTGGTAGAGTGCTTGGTTAGTAACATGAAGTCCGGGTTTAATTTTCTACACAACTTAAACTGGGTGTTTAGTGGTGCATACTTGTAAATTCACCGCTCTTGGAGTCAGAGGCAGGAAGATCAGCATTTCAAGCTCATTCTTGGCTACAGAGCAAGTCTGAGGGAGAACCAATCTCAAAACAATATTCAAGACCCTGTCTCCAAAGAAAGAAACTGGAAGAGTGTCATAACAAAGAAAAAACTGGAAGAGTCTGACAAAAGTTGTGGAGTGTCAGAGTCCTAAATGTCTACCTACTACCCCTCAGTGGGGAGGACCAATGCCTGGATTTAAAAGACAGATGGAAAAATACAGCTCCAAACCTCAAATGTGGGACCCAGAGTTATGTAATCCAGACTTGATGTCTACATACAAAGTCAGAAGAACATCCATGTCCTGGGCAGCAGAATTGGGAAGCCTATCACAAGGACTCAGGAGGCGACATGTGAACTCGCGTACTTTTCATGTGGTGTCATTCCTGTGGAATTCTGTTCCTTCCACAGAAAGCAAGAGGGTTGACTCAAGAACATGGAAGCAGCGATCTGCAACAGAGAGTTTTATTTCTCCTTTGATTTTGGCCTTTCTCCAAAAATGAGGTGTCTCCCAAGAGCAGTTTTCTTTGTGTACAGGCCAAAGCAGAGAAAGTAGAATCTTTCATGTATACTCCGCGGTTGTCAGGAGGCAAGTTAGAAGTGCAGGGTCCCCTGTTCATGTTTCTGGGTTCCAGGAAAGCCCCCATTGATTTTGCTGAGGCTCCTTCAGTGGTTAACCCCAAAAGGGCCTCACCAGAAGCTGATAAAGGCCTGGGAATGTGTTACGGTTAAAATGCTTCCCATGGGTGACTTACTGGGATTTCCTGGGACAACCAGGAATTAAGATCACTTGTAAGCTGTCTGTAGTGGTGAAGCTCCAGAAATCTCATCAGTTGCTTTGATGACTCTGATGGCCATCACTTCTCTCTATGGATGATGGTACCCTGGGTGTTAGGCTGACTTGGATTCTGAAAGCCACAGAAACAGTCTTTAACTGGTTAAAAAGGAGAGAAAATAAAAATAAGCAGTCCACAGGAGAGGCAGAAATTCAGGCCACTTTAGCAGCAGTACATAGAACTCCTGTCACAGTGGCACCACGCATCACAAACTGTCTTCTGTCCCTGTGCAATTAGTTTCCAAATTCACAACAGAGAGTCACACTGTTTGTCTCCATCACAAGCTCACTCAGAGGGTGGATGACCAACCAGCTAGAGATTTAAGTGCTGTGGCCAACCATGCCAGCTGCCTTTCTGCCTGAGAAACAGATCCGCCTGGAAGAATATCTGGGAAAATTTGATGTACAGCCACATATAGAATCCATGCTTGGCCCCAAACACATAGCACAGTCTTCATGCTGGTGTCTGCAACACAGCACAGCTCTGCCTCTGATGAGGCAAATAGTCTCATATTCTAACTCCTGGGAGAAACATCCCAATTCATATTACAACTGCCTTACCAAAGCTGATGGGTGAGGTCTCAGCTCTGGGTCTGGTCCCTCTGGTTGATGGCATCCTGCCAAACTCCAGCACAATCCTACTATAATCTGTGGTGACCTCCGGGGTCCATGTCAGTTTTTGCCAGCACTAGTATACAATATGTTTTTAATAGAAAGCAGAAAGAGGAAACACCATTCTTACTGTGTGAAGAAAGGAGATAAAGCCCCCAGCTACAGTGGGGTTGCCTGGCACATGCATCCTCCTCCCTCCCGTCTGCTTGGCCGTTTCTGCATCCCTGCCTTGATGGTGACCCAGCATTGGCTCCTGTGGCATCTGGTTGCCAATAGTTCCAGGTGTCTGGAGGACAATGATGTTTCTCCATTCCTTAAACATGTTAGGATGAGGGAGACTTCTGGGGAACCCCATATTCTGCTCTACACCCTACTTCTATTTCCAAATGGAATTATCTTTTTGTCTTTTCTCATCAATGAACTCACCCTTGTCGCCTCTGATCACATCCATGGTCCAGTGTCAGAGCCTGATTCACTATGTACACATCATACATCCTGAGAGAAAACTTCTCTCTGGGACTCTGAACCCTCTGGAAACTGGAGGCTCATTATTGTAAGAACAGGAGGAAAAAGCACATTTTCCAGAAAAGTTACAGTTGCCACCTCATCCCTTACCACTGTGGCTTGTATTATCAAGAATAGTCTAGAGGGGAAGTTCTGGGGCAAAATAACTCTATAAGGGGGTGTCCTTGGATGGGGTGGCCCCATTGTTTCCCATCCTTTTTAATATAAGTCTGATCTCCATGCCCGTCATGAAATTGTTCCTGAAGAAGAGCCCCGGTTAACGGAGAATTCTGTACATCTCTGGACATAAATGTTCATTTCCAAGATGCTGTGGACAGTAAGCAGGGTACATTTCCCTTAAGGCCCCTGGTGACTCTTTGAGCAAAGTCTCTGTGTTGGTTGTCTTTGGAATCAGGTTGTCCTCCATTCCGATGACCAAGGAGAGTGACAAAGTGGGGACAGCTGTCTCCATCTGATGCCAGTGGGTTTTCAGAGAAACACAACACATGCCAGGGAATACTCAGCTTGTCCCTTTGGCTCCATGGAGCTCCAAAGGCTGGCCTAGGACTCATCAAGAGACCAGTGATTTTTCCCACTGGAGTGACAGCTGACTCTAGGAAATCTCTTCCCTTTTATGGCCACTTTCATGTAAGAAGGATTTTGATGTCAACTTTGCTACTTCAAAATAATGGTCAGTGTGACTACTCCCACCTGCAAGGTTTCCTCCCTCAGCTTCTCTAAGCACAGGACAACCAGACCAAGGCAGTTTGCAAATAGTGCTGACCTGTAGGAAATGAATTTAGAAGTCAGGATGAATCAGAACTTGGGATGGCCACCTACTACTGCATCTTTGTCTGGTCTGGCTAGGCCTTCCTTGTACTGACTGCAATGGTGCTGCTCCACTTTCATGACACTAACCCTAGGCCCACATATATGTGAGTGACAAGCAAATACACAGGCTGAGTTTGGAGGGCGGCAGGTGAAGGGTGCCTCCCGAGGGTCCTTTCCCTCTTTGCTCTAGTGCTGTGAACTTCCCTCCACATAAACACATGGTAGTCACCCTAGATGTCACAGGTCTCCAGTACTGAGGTGGTGGCTGTCTCTGTGCTGGCATCTGGTTTAATTCAAGCCATATCCTTGTGTTTAGGAAATGAAAGAGGGAACAAAAGAAGGTTCTGCAAGATACGCTAAAAATGAGTACTTAAGTCAAGGGAACTCATGTTACAGGGAAAGTATGTTTAGGGCAAATATCTGGGGCAGAGTGGGCAGGTGCATTAACATCATCCGATGCTGCCTCTTCTCTCTGGTTTATAGAAGTATGTAGTCTAATACCATGGGTGACTGTGTCAGAATTCCTACATTTCTCAAAGTTCATAAGAAACCAGAGTTAATGTCCACGCAATAATGTCTTTTGTTTAGCAAATACTGACATATATCCATATACTACCACTGTGTTTCATAAAGAAATTTTCATTCAAGTATGTCAAGTGCTTGATAGTTTTCATCCCTTAGGACTCCCCTTTAGCCAACCTCCACATTATCTTTGTTCTCCAGTCTGTTTTTTTTTCTACTTTTGTGACACTTATATAAAACTGAGTTTATGTGTTTATACAAGACCCAGGCCCTGCACATGAGGGAGAATGTGTCATTGTCACCCGGCACATGAGGGAGAACATGTCATTGCCATCCAAGCCTCCTGCTCCATATGATCCCTGATTGCATCCACATGAGTTTAACTGCACCATAACTGTTCAGTGTCCTAGAAGACTGGACTAGCCTGGATTTTGTTCTGATTCACCTGAACTTGTCATTGACACCTCAGGAAATAATTTTCTGCTGACCTCTGTATCCTCCAAGGATTTACATGGCTCTCAATAAGTTTTGATCTGTGTAGTATTCAGAAGCTTGGGGACAATATGAAGTATGTTCTAGGAGGATTGGGAAGCAGGGTTTTCCCACTACACACCAAAAAGGCCCTTTAGGGACCTGCAGAGGACCAGAGAGTGATGGTGGGATGTGGGTAGTGCTTAGAAATGCAAAGGGGACTCCTGAAGGTAATGTGAACTGACAGACCAGACAGTTAACATACATGGCTCATTCTACTGGGAGACCCACTCAGGGTTAAATTCCACATGGATTGAGGCAACTTGCAGAAAAACTGGGCTGCTCAGCTCAAAAGGACTTCCCAGGTCAAGACACATTAGGCAGATTAGAGCTTGATCAGCATTTACACACAGACCTTGCCTTTCAGCAGGGCACTGGCCAAGGTGCATTTGTGGGCTCGGTCATTGGAATAGAGTTGTGCCCTTTGTTTCATGGCAGATGTGGGTGGGGTACAGGTACAGTAGTAGTCAGTAACCTGATGCTTGGGTGGTGGATGGGTTCTGGTATCTGAGATGATATAGTGGTGGTACACTAGTGATTTGATAGTGGTTGCAATTTGGATCCCTAGGTTGATGTCATAGCTTGGCAATCTAACCTAACATAGTCTTGGGAAGCCCTTACTTAAGTATTTCCCAGTTTATAGGCTTCCTGCATTTCTACTTTTGTTTCTACAAATGAGTTGTTTGAACAACAGCCATGTTTGTTTATTTCTGTAGACTTGAGTCTTGAGCTTCATGGAGAGATACATATAACTTTGATTCTAGAAACATGTAGGATGGGATAAGAATAAACCAATCTATGAGATCCTAGGTATAAGAGAGGTAAAGAAGCTTCAGAATCTCTAGGCCAGAGATTGTGGAGGTGCTCATAATGGGTGACAGACTACCTGGGCAGAACAAATGACTGTAACTAGGCTTCCTTTTCCAAATATGAAAGTAACTCAGTTCTTTTGGCCTCTGGACACTTGCCCAGTGTGCCATGGGAACCTGCACAACCGGTCTCTGTGAATCTGGGACCTGGGAGAAGGTCCTTATTTCCTGAAATCACTCTTCCAGCCCAGCCAAGAGAAGTCAAACAAATGACCACAAGCAAGGTAGGCCTCTACTGAAGACACTTCCTGCAGGAAATGCTTGACCAGAAATGCAAATTCCAGGAGTTTGATTCTGGCTTAGGATCTCTGTTGGCATATTTGCAGCATGCAAGTACATTTTTCATTTTCTTTTCCATTGAAAAATGTTACCCTAGTGCTAAAAGCTCCTGGCCTGAGACCCCAGAGTCCCTTGGTCTGCTGATATTCTCCCTTGCCCAGCATTGTCTTACCCATGTGGTCCAGGCTCAGGGACTCAAAGGAATGCTGTCCTAGCCTGACCTTCCAAACTACTTTTCAGATGTGTAGCTTCCCAGAGGCAACCATACAGGTCTCAGAACCCAAGCAGGGTTTTAAATCCCAGGGATCAATTGAGCGGCATCTCACAGGGGAGTGGGAAGACTAGCAATGATGTTTTCCTTTCATGTGTGGAGGGTAAGCAATGTTGTGTCCCCTCCCCCCTTCCTGAGACGTTAGCAAAAGAGCCAGAGCCCCAGAGCTTCACAGGGGAAAACAAAGACACAATTACAGACAGCCATAATCCCCATAAACAGTTATTTGATAAAATTACCAAGATACACAGATTGTCAACCCACCAGACTATTAAAGGCCTAGGAATTTGAATAGAGAGACAGACAATGGGACAGATTCAGATCATGAAGTAAATAGAAACGGTCATTTTCCTTCACACCGGTGCATAAAGCAGTAAGTACATGGGAACGATGAGACAGGTTAGTGAAAAACATTCATTAAATAAATACCCTTTATCTGAAGGGTGTGAAGATGGCACCACCTCTCTTGTCTTCTAAATCTTTTTTGAAGACAAGCTGTGTCCCATACTGGAGAGATGTGTTGTCACCAGCAGATCCTGAGAGAGGACAGGGAGCCAGGTGATACAGAGCCTTTGGATAAGAAGTGGCCGGAGGAAGTGGGATAGCTTGACATCATGGACATCTTCAGTGGACAGGGCTGTGTTCAGTTGTTGTAAGAACTTCTTCCCTACACAGAGACAAGGTCCTCTCCAACAGGAAACCAAAGCATGATTTCACTAAAGTTCTCTCTGGGCTTCCAATGAGTTCTCTAGGTCTATTTACAGGTTGTCAGTAAGGGGTTAACAGGCAGGATTGTAGAGCACCAAGCAGCAGGGATGATGGTTTCCCCATGGCTGCATAATTCATCTTCTCCAGCATTATATACTCTAGCCCATCTCCAAGACCATCAATGCAATGAGAAGTTAGGGCAGAATTGCATATGGATGTCCAGGAGAGTTGCCGAAACCTCAAGTGAGTGTTCAATAACCCTTCCTCCTTCTGTGAGAGAATGCCAACAGTCAACAAGCCCAGCTGTCATGATCCTTTGAAAAACAACAAGAAGAAAGAAAAAGAAAAACTTAAAATTGAGAAGTTTTTCTTAGCCATCAAAGTCAGTTTGGGTTTCCATCTCCTGAGAACCCCAAATCTGACTTCTGTTTGATTTACTGGTCTGAGCAGAGGACAGTGACAACTCACACTGTAGAGAGGACAGTGACAACCTCAAGCTGCTGAATTTTGCCTTGCACTAATCAGGCTCTTGATGTGTCCTTCATATGAGTGATTTGGTGGCAGGCTGATGGCTTGACCAGCATGGTGCTGACAGTCACCACATCTCCTTAGAGACATACCTGTAAGTATCTCACACATCTCCAGGAGCCACCCATGTTCCTGTTGTTGGCATCTTTGCTGCAGTGATTCACAAACCAATGCAGTTTGTCTTAAAGTTAATGATCTGAGGAGAGTCTGGCCTTCTGTCTCCAGGGGATAGGGAGGCTTTTGAGAAGTTCAGGATGGGATAAAGACTGAAATAACTTCATCTGTGAGACCTTCCCCCCATAACAAAGGCAGTAAAGACCCTTTAGCTCTTCCAGGTCAGAGACCATGGAGGTGCTCATGACAGCAGACTGGCAGACCTGGCTTTAGATAGCCTATCTCTTTCCAGGCACATGAAAGTCACTGTACCCTGTTGGCCTCAGTCTAACATGATGATGAAGTTGTTGTTGTTGATGATGATGATGGTCCCTTCTCTATCCTCTTCCTTTTCCTGAAGCCCCAAACATCCTCATTGGATTCTGGAGCTGAATTTACTGGGATTTGAGCTAGAGAAATTGGACCTATGTGCAAACAGGTCAGAATAGCACCAAGCTTGTGATACATGCTGCATAAGCTGTCCCCACTGGGAGCCCAAGTTGTGTTCAGAGACCAAGCATTCCTTGGGAATTATATGCACACCTATGGTCCCCCCAGAGGATGGAGTTAAGTGAGGATGGGTCTCTGAGCAGATTCAGGGTATGAAGTGTTTGTGGCCTCCCTCATACCAAGGTCATGTGAGTGCTTGCATGACTTGGACTGCTTCTTAAGATCCCATGGACAGATATTCACAGGCCTGATGCATATGGTTATCACCACACAGGCTACTGCTGGCTTTGAGATGTGCTGTAGGAGGCCACCACCTGAGATTTGCCATTCCTGGCTCGAGTGGCAGGGCATGTTGTGTTCAGAAGGGTGTGATTTGATCCAGGCAAGGTCCATGTAAAAACAAGTCATATAATAACAGACCTCTGCTTTCTTTCTCAGATATCAGCAGCTCTTTAAGCCAGCTTCCTGAAGGTGTTAACTTTGGGATGAAAGGTGAGGAGAAGATACAGCCTTTCATCTTCTACGTCTGGAGGCTCTGCATGCCCACTGCGAATTAATATGCCCTTGTTGGTAACAAACACCTTCTAGAGACAACCCCACAGAGAGGGTTTAGCTCTGTGTTTCAGGGTCTGCAGTTCTCAAGGACAAAGCGACACGGTGCCGCCATTCAGTCTCTGTGGATTCTTGGGCTCCTTGGCATCCGCTGGCCGCATACAGTTAATTAAAGCCATCTTCCTAAGTGATCTGGATGTTTGGAGTAGACACATTGTTTTGCTCTAGCGTGGCTACTGGACCCTGCTGCCTGCAGGACTCTTCTGGTGGGTAGGTAGACTTTGGGTCTTTTGTTCTTTATTATCCATTCCACACACTATTCTGGATCTGCTTTCCACAAACAAAAGATTCCCTAAGCCGTCTTTGTCCCCAGAGATTTGCTGTCTTGGTTTTGATTTTTCTGGAAGGTTTGAGGAAATTCTCCTCTTAACCATTTTGGGTTGGTTAAAAGAAAAACCACCATTTTCTATTTATAACTCTTCTACTTACCACATATCAAAATATGCCTGAACAAATAAATGTCACCACAGAGCCATTTACCAGCCCCAGAATGGAGCATTGATGACTCAAAAGGCTTGTCTGGTGACTTGGCAAACTGCAGGGCAGAGGCATTGCCCCCAGACCCCGCAGTCACACCCCTACTGTCCTGCACCCCTCTCCAAGCCTGCTGGAAAAGGAATCCTTTGACTTTCTCTTCATAGGAACCTAACCTAGGAAACCACTCATACACCCCAAGTCTGGGTGTTACATCAATACAACAGTTTTTTTCTTTTTTGTTTTTTTTGGTTTTGTTTAAGCAGACCAGGTTGGGAGTTTCACCCAAGGCTGGAGAGGGGTACTGAGGATGGATTCTGCCCATTTAATATTGAGGTCCCCTGCAAGTGAACACCTAGCTGGGGTGACAGAACATGCTCTCAACACTAATATACAAAAGACAAGAACCATAAATTTGAGGAGGATATGATCCCCTACAAGTAAGCCCTAGTGAATGACATCAGCAACAGGTAGACTGACTATGCCAAGTTTCCTGTGATCCTCTCTGCTCCAACTAAAGGAAGGGAGAGGAATCAGAAGACTACAGAGAATTGTCTAGGGCAAGTTTAGGGACTTGTGCAAGAGTTGTGTGAGAGGACAGGGTAAGAGGCCATCAGCCTGACAGCCCGTCACCCCAACTAGGCTCATATAAGAAGACTTAGGGAGAGTCACATCATCGTGGCTCAGGACAGTTGGCCAGCTATATAAATCATGTTACAGGTTTCACTATGCTATCCACAAGGTACTAAACTAGATGAAAGCATCCCCTGAAATGACACCAGTTCTCTGCATTCTCCAAGAAGTAGCAAAGTGCAGGAGGACAGCAATCCCATCAAGAGCTCAGCAGTCCAGAGAAGAAAGTCACCCTTGCACACCACACCACAATCTTTGTTACACAACAAGTCAGGGAATCAGGTCCCTAGAGACCTCTGTCGTGTAATGGGCTGAGCACAAAGCTGAGGTGCCTTGGAATCAGTGTCTCAGGAACTACCAGGCATCTTTAGCAGATGACATTCTTAGAAGCTGGGGCCTATGAATTGCCTTCTGAAGCATGTCTCTCAACTGGAGCCAGCAGGGTTCCCAGACTGGGGTTGTGGGGTTCTGAAGTTGAGGTCAAGTGCAATGCTCAGGATGGGATTCACAAAGCCCAGATGTCTCAGGAATATCTATTATAATTGGGCTATTTGGACCACCCACTGGAAAACAGAGCCACAAACACACTGTCTGCAAGTGGCACACCAGGAGATGTCCCAGAGCTTGGGGATAAGCAAGCTACAGAAAAGAAATGTTGGGAAACAGGTGATAGAGAAGGTGGTGGCCCTCCCAAGTCCCAGAGATCTGGAGCTGGATCTGTTCCCCACCATGACTGCAACAAGACCTGGGAGATTATATATATATATATATATATATATATATATATATATATATATATAT
>CAJQZJ010016246.1:1991422-2020401 GCA_907164525.1 Lophiomys imhausi | reverse complement strand
AAGAAGGGAAGAGGATGGGGGGTTGAGGGGGAGGAGGGTGGAAGGGTGGGACTGGAGGGGGGAGTAGGGAGGGGATTGTGATTGAGATGTAACTTGAAGAAATAAAAAATAAATTATTAAAAAAAAGTGTGTTGCAAGTTAGTATGAATGTTGAGTCAGATATAGACCTTTAAACTCATGGAGATGGTTAGATAGTAGAATGTTAAAGTCAGGGGCCAAATATGTATAAACTGGACATTGGGAAGGTATACTGGGCCATTTAACTCTCATAAATGTGGCATATTTATATTTGTTGTTTTGTATAATACTTACTGTTATAAGAGAAGGAACCATCTGTTGGACTGAAAGGGGAAACTTCTGGGGGGAAGAGGGTGGAAGGGCAGGATAGGAAGGGGGAATAGGGAGGGGTTTGTGACTGAGATGTAACTTGAAGAAAAAAAAAAAAAAGTATTAAAAAAAAAAGAATTCAGCTTTGTAGGAGAGAAACTGAGGCATAGGACCCAAGTCAGCTGCCCAAAGCAACAAGACCAGGGAGAGGGAGTGGGGCAATAGGACCTTGGTCCAAGCAATAACTACACTGTGGACAATTGTAATGTCCAGGCAGCAGTGCTGGTACCCAATCTGAAGAAGAAAAATGCATTCTGGGATGAAAGATGAAAATGGTGGACTCCCTGGCTTTCCCTTCAGGTTATTCTAGTCTGATTTTTATTGCTGTGACCAGAGGCAATTGGAGAGGAAAGGGTTTATTTGGACTGTGCTTTCAGGCCACAATCACTGAGGTAAGTCAGGGCAGGAGCTCAAGGTAAGAACCTGAAAGCAGAAACCATGGAGGAATGCTGCTTACTGGCTTGCTGTCTGATTGCTCAGCTAGCTTTCTTATTCTGCCATGCCCCCCACCCCCCATCTAGGAACAGTGCCACCCACAGTGTGCTGGAGCCACCCACATCAATCAACCCAAGGCCATAGACCAAGCTGATGGAGGCGATTTTTCAATGGAGTTTTCCCTTTCCAAAGTGAGCCTAGATTGTATTTCTTCCTAAAAGAAAGAAGGATGGCTTATGAAACTCACAAGGAAGTTCCAAGAACTTGAAACTCATAAGGACCTCCCAACGGTCACATGAACAGTAATGCTGGGAGGCGAATCTTGGTGGAGCTGCTCAGAGAACTTCAGTGATGTTGCATCTGAAAGTTGTCGCCCAGGCTGGGGTGGATTTTTGGGGATGTAGATGCCTTTGAGTCACTTGTGCTCCTGCAAGAAATTCTCACCCACACTCTTGTATTTAACCCCAATCGTCTCTTTGGTTCTCCAAGTGTGTGATTGTTTCTTTGGTCTGTTGTCAGCACCCTGACTGAGTGCATAGGCATTTTTTGCATCTCCCCAGAAAAAGCCATGCAATAGCACCTGTCTCCCAGCCTTCCTGTGTTTGTTTCCTCCTCTGGACTGTGGCCCATGTCTGCTTTGACATGGAGAAGGTACCATCTGTGAACGAGGAGGCAGCCCACACCTATCACCAGTCTGCCTCAACTCTACTCAGCAGCTTCCAGAGTTGTCTTTGGGATGGTTGCATAGGGAGGGGTGAAGATGTACTGAAGGGTATGTTCAAACCCATGTGCCTCATGCCTCCACATGATCCTCTAATAGACCTTGATAAACCAAAGCCCTGCTCACTGTGAGTGTATCCAGTGGTGAGGAATGAGGAGCAGGACCCGATTCACACTCTCAGATGACTCTCCCTCCCCTTGCACAGTCCTCCCTCCCAGTCTGTACCCTGGAGCCTGTGCATGTCCTCCTGGCTCACCTGACAGAGTTCCACTTCTCTCCTTCTGTTCCTATGACCTGCCCACTCCTGAGTGTCATTCCTGAAGCTTTGGCTCTCACTGCTGGGTGGAGGGCAGTGTTATCTGATGGTGAGGACTCTGACGAGGATGTGTGTACAGAAAATAGACCCCAGTTCTGACAGGTATCTCAAATTGATGTTAGGAGACATCCACGTGCAGGTAGAATTCAGCCTAGGTGTTGTCCTGGTTTTTGATAGTTTTTCGATTGTATTTCTGCTGAAGTGTGCTTACACACAGATGTGCATACTGTACTCCTTTTGATGTGAAGATGCTGTTGCTTTCTCTGACTCTGTGTGTGTGTGTGAGAGAGAGAGAGATGTGTAATCATGTGCATGTGTAGTTGATATGTAGTCAATCAAGTAAAGAAAAACAAAATTATGTTTTTTGAAGCAAATGAACACAACCAAATATTAGCATATTAAGTAAATTTAGTATTTCAACATTTTCTGTTGATTTTATTAAATAGTTTATTTGGGAGTAGTAGTACAGGAGATTGGATTCAGGGTTTTGTGTACACCAGGTAAGGGATCCACTACTGAGCTACACTCCCAGCCATAAAAGATCTGTTTGTGCATTTTTTTTCTCCTGTCTATTTTTCATGTAGCTTTCGCAAGAAATTGCTTCTGTGACTTCAAACGGGTGTCCACTGATGCTTTGACATGTTGAGGTGATGAGTAGTGTCTACGTCTCCTTTAGAGTCACTGTTCTCGCCATCTGCTTGGTCATGGCATCTTAAGTCCTCAATGTCATGAGATAGTTTATTTGTAACTTTGGCAATTTTGTTTTAAAGTGAGAGTAGTCCATAATTTTCATATTGCCTTTTATTGAGTTTTCTATTACAGTCATGTTCCTTTGTAAAATCAGTATTTCAATAACCTGAAATTGTTTCATATGGTAATACCACACATTTGTCAGATCTTTATTCAAGTTCTATATGGTACTTTTGTACTACTGTTACTTCTTATTTTTAAAATCAAAATATGGCTTGAAGCCATATTTTAAGGTAAATTTGTAGTGATTTGGCTCAAAGAAGACAAGAAACACAGCATGCTCATGGGGCACACCTGACTCAGAATACTGAGTTTGGGAGCCAGGCACATGGAAGAGGAGCCCAGTCTGACTTGAGAGCCTAGTCCTAGTGCTGACCTCACTCACCCTGGTCTTGTAGCCTCTTCTCTTTGTTTTCACAGCCACCAAAGGGACTAAAATACCACCTTGTTCCTGCTGTGTTAGGACAAGGAAGGGAAACATAGAAGTGACCCCAGCTGTCCTCCAGCCCCAGCATGAATGGCTGCCCAGGACAGGGCGTGGAACTTCCATTAGAACCACATGCTTCCTCAGGAGCAGAGCCTTCAGCCTCTTTGGGGATAGTGGAATGGAGAGGTAGG
Source organism: Lophiomys imhausi (assembly GCA_907164525.1). Lineage (NCBI taxonomy): Eukaryota > Metazoa > Chordata > Mammalia > Rodentia > Muridae > Lophiomys > Lophiomys imhausi. The sequence continues at coordinate 2,017,174 of CAJQZJ010016246.1, read as the reverse complement.
TATAAAGGAAAGAAGGAGATGGCCACAGCATCTCCCCCTTTATGTCAAATATCTGATTGTAAAGGTGGCTTTAAACTTGAAGGTCAGCTCCACAGTGACAGCTTTTGTGGAGTGTTCTATGGTGGGTATGTGCTTTAATTATGGTTGACCCTGTGGGAGCCCTCCATGGTAGTTAGTGCCTCTAGAGTGCCACTTACTTCAGAGCCTTCAGTGTAAAGCTGCTCCTTCAGTGACTCCAGCCACACACACCGTTGCTGCTAATGACACATTTCTACTCCATTCAGCCCATTCCCCAGTCTACTTAAGGCTAGCCTCAGAAAACAGTTCAATTAGGAAGACATTCAAGTGCTTCTACTGGGTATGTAGCCTTGTAAGGGGCTTGGGACAGGAGTGAGGACCTCGTCTCTACCTCAGAGCAGATCATATGTCATGGTGGTAAGTGATTTTTCTCTTGAAATTAGACTCATGGAAAGAGCCTAATACATAAGGCTTCCAACAATGACCATACATCAGTGTGCTGGAAGAACAGCGTGATGGGGGGAGGCCTGGACTGTGGATGCTGAAGGCCAGAAGCCAAAATGATCACAGGAGTCTAGGCTCTGCAGCTCTTCCAAGTGCGCCATCCAAACAGGTGCTCTTGGTGTGTACATTGTCTTCTTTCTCTGGCTCTGAAGTGTAATTGTTGGCAGCTAAGTACTCCTCCTCTCCACCACTTGCCACCACACACCCTCTGGCTACTTGGACTTCAGAAGTGGTGGGTTTGAGCATCAAATGAAGCTCTCCCTGGGGATGACTGTTGATTAAATGGTCTTGTTGGCATCTTGAGAACTGAGAGTGTATAAGATCTAAAGTCCCTAAGTAAATTTCTTCTGTGCCATTGAGGGTAAGTGTGTGCAAAGAGGATGAGCCAGTTTTGTGTTGGCTAGCCTATCTTCTCAGTACCAAAGCCACCCAGAGGAACACAATAGGTCTGTAAATTTGGCAAAGACACTATGAATGGAAGTTCAATCCACAGAAATATTGAGGGGGGCATGAGAGTGTGTTTCTGATTCAGTTGTCTGGTCATGGAGGGATTATGACCTGAAACACACCTCATCCTTAGCATATTTTGTAAAACTCTAGGGACAGAATTAGTGTTGCTAGCCATGGTTTCTTACATCTGTTGCTGAGCCAAGACCATCAGGCAAAGACCGTGAGATTGCAGCATGTGCCTCACTCCTCCATGCCTTCTACTTCAGCTTTTTACCAACGACCTCATCAACTTGGCCTTGCAGGACTGGGTCCTCTGGGTTCTACTAAGGCCTGCCCCCCACCCTTTGTTCAATCTTTAGACTGTATCTTCCTTGCTGCCACAATTTTTATAGGAAACTGACTAATTGCTCTCTGGGCAAAAATTCTGAAGGCTCAAAGTGATTCTGGATGTGTGATCTTAGACTTGTAGAAATCGTTAAAAAACTCATGGCTTTGCTAAAGGCAAGTCTCCTACTAGCAGGCTGTTGAGACATGGATGGACTGCTGGGGATGGTACAGTAGACAAAAAGGTCTTTAGTCTTAGCCCTATGTCTGCCACTTGGAGAGACAGACCATTTCCTCATCACATTGTAAGACCCTTGACATACATGACAGTTGCCATATGGGGGCTAAGCACCTCTTCACCAATTCTGGAGTCTTTCTTGCCACAGTTGACCAGCTCCTTATGCTCAGGTGCAACTGTTCAGCCTCATTTTTTTAATCCCTCTGTTCCAAGCAAGGTAGAACTAAAGTGACACACCCTCCATTGTTATGTCCCCAGCTGTATATACACTTGATACAAGATCAAAGGCAATGGAATGGGGCTGTAGCAGGCTCCTAGCCCAGCCTGGGTGCAACATGGAGGTGAGTCCTTCTCTCCATACAGGCTCAGGGCTTGTATCTTCCAGCTGACTGGACTCAGGATTCTCAGAATCCAACAGAATTCTGTGTGCAAAGCACATGAATTTGCTTGCTAACCAAGGAGCAAGATTCAAATAAAAGCTGGAACTGTCTAGAAATTCTTGAGGCCTTGGGAAAATACTTTATCTCATTTTGAATGAAAACCCAATTCTTCTATTTACAAACAGACAGCCTTGACTGCAGTGACAAGTTCACCTATCAGCACACCTAAGAAGGGAAGGTAGACATGATTATCAGCCCAAGACAGGCCCAGACCCAGAGCCAGCTCCTTGAGCAAAGAAGCTTGGTGGTATTTGCACCAAGGAATGATTATGGCCATTAGGCCTCTGGCACATGGTTCTGATGAGCCCTTCTGCATGTCAGTGTCTTGCTTGTGTGTTCTTCTTTGGATCTTGTCTTTTCTCAATTGTAAGACTAGCTTCCCATGAGTGTACATACTTTCTGACTGTGTACACAGCAGCCTCATTGTTAGCTCTGAATAGACATGTACTGCTGGCAGTACCACTTGCTCCGGGAAGTATGACATCATCAGTATGTGAAGAGACATGAAGTACTACTATTTCTAAAGATTAAAAATGACATATATAGAGGTTCTGCTCTGTAGCTGAGCAGGCTGGGATGGTTTCCTCTGTTGTGCTCTGAGTGCTGCTGTTGGATGCTATGAGGGGAGCTCAGGCAAGCTCCAAAGTCATGACACGTCATTAAGAAATTCATTCCTGAGAGGTCCATAACCTTCCCTGAGGGCTGTTAGCTCCAGGAGCATCCAGATCTGCTAGTCCCCAGAAACACCCATGTTAGACCTGCCCAACCCTTTCTCCAGCCTGTCAGGCCCACCTGGGGCACTGCAAGCAGAGGCCTGCCAGCCCCAGGAGCATCCAGGCCTGCTAGTCCCCAGAAACACACAGGTTAGACCTCACCAAGCCTTTCTCCAGCCTGTCAGGCCCACCTGAGGCACAGTAAGCAGAGGCCTGCCAGCCCCAGGAACATCCAGGCCTGTGGACCCCCAGGAACACCCATCTAGCCCAATTATCAGGCCCAAGGCTCTACCTGCCTCCCTGAGGAGTCCTGTCATCATCAGGAACATCAAGCCAACACCAGGGACAACTAGATGGCTAAAGACCAGCATAGGAACACAAGAAAAGCCACGGTAATATGACATCACCAGAGCTCATCTGTCCTACTACAGCAAGCACTAGAAACCCTGACATAGTGGAAACAAAAGAAGACAACCTGGGAAGGAAGATGGTGGCGACCTACACTGATGCATTTTGAACACGGGGAAAAAAGAGCCATAAAAAACACAGAGTTATTGGGCACTGTGCAAAAACCGGAGGGGCTAGACCCCCCCGGGAACACTCACAGCTCCCAAGGGACTGTTAAAAGTCCCAGGGTAAGGCTCTCTCCCCATATCTCACAGACACGGAAGCCATTAAACTCGGGATTCGGGAACTCCCATTTAGAGAGGCGCCTGGTAAGATCAATCCCAACACACAGTAGGCAGGATCAGAGGCCACTTGGCGTTAGTTCACTAGCCTATTGGACTCCCCACGCCTCAGGTAGAACTTATACCCACTTAAAAAATTTTGCGAGATAGTGGAAGTTTTAGCAAGGAACAAACAGGGGGCTCAGCGGGTGGTCTGCAGCCGCTCGTGAAGCGGAGGGCGGGAGGTTCCGACAGAGCTCGGAAACCGGGAACACAAAGGCGGGCGGGAGGGGCCGAATCCCGCCCACTCACGGCAGCGCAGCTGGGGAGGGAGCCCGGCTGGCAGGGCCAAATCCCCGCAAACCCACGGCAGGACAACTGGGGAGAGAGTCAGGCATGGGCTGGGCCAGGGATCCGCGCACCCACGGCTGAGCTGCTGGGGTGAGAGGTCCACTCAGGTGGCCGGGGATCCGGGGCACTGTGCACCCATGGCCGAGCAGCCAGGGAGGGAGAGCCGTGGCTACGCAGACAGGGAGGGAATCAGACTCAGAGGCTAGGCCTGTGGCGAGAAGCCTAGTGAGAAACCAGAAATCGGGACCATAGCTGTATTCTGGAAAATCCAGACATATTAGGTGTGGAACCAGACCCTGTCAGCCTCGGTGACAACAAACAAAGCCCACAGAATCTGTACCTGGGCAAACAGGTCAATACCATCAGAACCATTACAGGCTGATAACACAGAGTGCAACATAGAGAAGTCTGAATTGGGAGCAGTGAAACAATTCCGGTCCATTACTCACAACCTGGGATTAGGCTGCACCAGCTCACAGTGCCTCAGACGATTAAAACCACAGTGACCCTGAAATCCCCCTGTAAGCAATGACAGATAGCCAAGTAACTAGTCCCCTGCACCAAAGCATCCACTGTGGATCCAAGCACAGAAAATGACAAGAACAGACAGCTAAACACACCCAATGGCCAAAGGTCAAAAAAAAAAAAATAGAAATCAAGGAAATATGACGCCAACAAGCAGAATTATCCTAGCTCATCCAATTCGGATGACCTCACACCAACAGAATCACATGAAAACGTTGACAATTCTGCATTATGGAAAGTGATAGAGTCCCTGCAAGAAGAACTTAAATCTATGAAGGAATTCAAAGAAGCCACAATTCTACAAATCAAAACAAGGAACAACACCATTAAAGAGCTCCAAGCCAAGGTGACAGAGCTTGAACAGGAAAAGGACAAGGCTATGAAAGATTTTCATACAAAAACAAGCAAGCTGGAGAAGGAAATGTACAAAACGAACAAAACCATACAAGACATGAAAATAGAAATAGAAACAATAAAGAAAACACAGTCAGAGTTAAAAGAGGAAGTGGAGAACCAAGGGAAGAGAACAGGAACTACGGATGTGAGTATCAACAATAGGATGCAAGAGATGGAAGACAGGATCTCAGGCATGGAAGATTCAGTGGAAGAAATCAGTACAACATCCAAAGAAAATGAGAAGGCTAAAAAATCTCTCACCCACAACATCCAAGAAATCAAGGACTCAATGAAAAGACGGAACCTAAGAATTATAGGCATAGAGGAAAGAGAGGACTCACGACTCCAAGGTCCAGGAAATATCTTCAACAAAATCATAGAGGAAAACTTCCCAAACCTGAAAAAAGAGATGCCAATAAAAATCCAAGAGGCTTACAGAACACCAAACAGATTAGACCAGAAAAGAAACTCCTCTCGCCACATAATAATTGAAACTCCAAACGTACAGAACAAAGAAAGAATATTAAAAGCTGTAAGAGAAAAAGGTCAAGTCACATACAATGGCAGACCCATCAGAATTACACCTGACTTCTCCTCAGAAACGTTAAAAGCTAGAAGGGCCTGGTCAGATATACTACAAGTCTTGAGAGATCATAGGTGCCCAGCCAGACTACTTTACCCAGCAAAACTCTCTATCAACATAGATGGAGAAAACAAGATATTCCATGACAAAATCAAATTTAAAAAATATCTACCCACAAACCCAGCCCTACAGAAAATCCTAGAAGGAAAATCCCAACCCAGAGAAGAAAAATCCACCCAAGAAAACAAAGGGAATAGAAAACCCCTCAGCAACTAAACCAAAAGAGGCACAGGACCACCACCTATACCAAACTAATGGGAAATAACAACCCCAGGTAACTAATATCCATCAACATCAATTGACTCAACTCCCCAATAAAAAGACATAGGTTTACAGAGTGGATCCGCAAGCAAGACTTTTCCTTATGCTGTATACAAGAGACACATCTAACTACGAAAGATAGACACTGCCTCAGAGTAAAGGGCTGGGAAAAGGTTTTCCAAGCAAATGGACCCAGGAAGCAAGCTGGAGTAGCCATCCTAATATCAAACAAAACAGACTTCCAACTGAAGTTAATGAAGAAAGACAAAGAAGGGCACTATATACTCATTAAAGGGAATATTCATCAAGAGGAAATCTCAATACTGAACATCTATGCCCCAAATACAAAGGCACCTACTTTCGTAAAAGAAACACTTCTAAAACTTAAAGCGCATGTCGATCACAACACATTAGTAGTGGGAGACTTCAACACCCCACTCACAACAATGGACAGATCATCAAGACAGAAGACAAACAGAGAAATGTTGAGTCTAACAGAGATCATGAAACAAATGGACCTAACAGATATCTACAGAACGTTTCACCCAAACACAAAGGAATACACCTTTTTCTCAGCACCCCACGGAACCTTCTCCAAAATCAACCACATAGTTGGTCACAAGGATAGTCTCAATAGATACAAGAAAATTGAAATAACACCTTGTATCTTATCAGACCACCACGGAATAAAGCTGGTCTTCAACAGCAAAAGAATCAACAGAAAGCCTACACACACATGGAAATTGAACAGCTCCTTACTGGGTGACCACTGGGTCAGGGAAGAAATAAAGAAGGAAATCAAAGACTTCTTAAAATCCAACGACAATGAAGACACAACATACCCAAACCTATGGGATACATTGAAAGCTGTGCTACGAGGAAAGTTCATAGCAGTAAGTGCTTTCAAAAAGAAAATTGTGACAGCTCATATTAGTGAACTAACAGCTAAGCTGGGTGAATTGGAAAAAAAAGAAACAAACACTCCCAAGAAGAGCAGAAGACAGGAAATCATCAAACTTAGAGCTGAAATCAACAACTTAGAATCAAAAAGAACTATACAAAGAATCAATGAAACCAAGAGTTGGTTCTTTGAGAAAATCAACAAAATAGACAGACAACTAGCCAAATTAACTAAAAGGCAAAGGGAAAGAACCCAAATCAACAAAATCAGAAATGAAAAGGGAGAAATAACAACAGACATTGAGGAGATCCAGAAAATATTCGGGCATTACTTTAAAAATCTATATTCCACTAAATTTGAAAACCTAAGCGAAATGGACAATTTCCTCGATAAATTCCACCTACCAAAACTAAATCAAAATCAGATTAACAGCTTAAACAGCCCAATAACACCCAAGGAAATAGAAACAGTCATTAATAATCTCCCAACCAAAAAAAGCCCAGAGCCAGATGGCTTTAGCACGGAATTCTACAGGACCTTCAAAGAGGAACTAACACCAGTACTTTTCAAACTCTTCCACCACATAGAAACAGAAAGAACACTGCCAAACTCATTCTATGAGGCCACTGTCATTCTGATTCCTAAACCACACAAAGACCCAACAAAGAAAGAGAACTTCAGACCAATCTCCCTCATGAACATAGATGCAAAAATACTTAATAAAATACTAGCAAACCGAATTCAAGAACACATCAAAAGTATCATACACCATGATCAAGTAGGCTTCATCCCTGGAATGCAGGGATGGTTCAATATACGAAAGTCTATCAATGTAATTCACCACATAAACAAGATGAAAGAAAAAAAACCACATGATAATCTCGCTAGATGCAGAAAAAGCATTTGACAAAATCCAACACCCCTTCATGCTAAAAGTTCTGGAGAGAACGGGCATACAAGGACCATACCTAGAAATAATAAAGGCAATATACAGCAAGCCAGTAGCCAACATCAAATTAAATGGAGAGAAGCTTGAAGCATTTCCTCTAAACTCAGGGACAAGACAAGGATGTCCACTTTCACCATATCTCTTCAATATAGTACTTGAAGTCCTTGCTAGAGCAATAAGACAACTAAAGGAGATCAAAGGGATAAAAATTGGAAATGAAGAAGTCAAATTATCCCTATTCGCAGATGATATGTTAGTATACATAAGCAACCCCAAAAACTCCACCAAAGAACTCTTACAGCTGATAAACAACTTCAGCAAGGTGGCTGGATACAAAATTAACTCAAAAAAATCAGAAGCCCTTCTTTATACAACAAACAAATATACCTAGAAAGAAATAAGGGAAACAACTCCCTTCACAATAGCCACAAACAACATAAAATACCTGGGGGTAACCCTAACCAAGCATGTAAAGGACCTATATAACAAGAACTTCAAGCCCCTGAAGAAAGAAATGGAAGAGGCCTTTAGAAGATGGAAAGATCTCCCATGCTCATGGATAGGTAAGATCAACATAATAAAAATGGCTATCCTACCAAAAGCAATATATAGATTCAATGCAATTCCTATCAAAATACCAACACAATTCTTTATAGACCTGGAAAAAGCTATTCTCAACTTCATATGGAACAACAAAAAGCCCAGAATAGCTAAATCAATCCTGTACAATGAAAAAAAATCAGGAGGTATCACCATCCCAGATTTCAAGCTGTACTACAGAGCAACAGTAATAAAAACAGCATGGTACTGGTATAGAAACAGACCAGTGGATCAATGGAATCGAATTGAAGACCCAAACATGGACCCACACACCTATGGCCAACTAATCTTTGACAAAGAAGCCAAAACCGCACAATGGAAGAAGGACAGCATCTTCAACAAATGGTGCTGGTCCAACTGGATGTCCACTTGCAAAAGAATGAAATTAGACCCATACCTATCACCTTGTACAAAACTTAATTCCAAGTGGATCAAAGACCTTAACATAAGGCCAGCCACACTAAAGATACTAGAAGAAAAAGTAGGAGAAACCCTCGAACTCATTGGCACAGGTGACAACTTCCTGAACAGAACACCAACAGCTCAGGACCTGAGATCAACAATCAATAAATGGGACCTCATGAAACTGAAAAGCTTCTGTAAGGCAAAGGACACTGTCATTCGAACAAAACGGCAACCAACAGACTGGGAGAAAATCTTCACCAACCCCACATCTGATAGAGGGCTATTATCTAAAATCTACAAAGAACTCAAGAAACTAAATGCCAAGAAACCAAATAATCCAATCAAAAAATGGGAGATGGAGCTAAATAGAGAATTCACAAAGGAGGAATCCCTAAGGGCTGAGAGACACCTGAAGAAATGTTCAACATCCTTAATCATCAGAGAAATGCAACTCAAGACGACCCTGAGATTCCACCTAACACCTGTTAGAATGGCTAAGATAAAGAGCTCAAATGATAGCGCATGCTGGCGAGGGTGTGGAGAAAGGGGAACCCTACTCCATTGCTGGTGGGAGTGCAGGCTTGTGCAACCACTATGGAGGTCTGTCTGGCGATATCTTAGAAATCTAGGAATAACCTTGCCTCAGGACCCAGCCATACCACTTCTGGGTATACACCCAAAGGACCTCTCACGGAGACATAGGGAAGTCTCCTCATCTATGTTCATAGCAGCCTTATTTGTAATAGCTAGAAATTGGAAACAACCCAGATGTCCCTCAACTGAAGAATGGATTAAAAAATTGTGGTACATCTATACAATGGAATATTACTCAGCTATAAGAAACAATGAAATCATGCAATTTGCAACCAAATGGATGGATCTAGAGGAGCTCATCCTGAGTGAGCTAACCCAGTCTCAGAAGGATGCACATGGCATCTATTCACTTATAGTAGGATTTTAACTATATCGTACAGGATATCTGTACTACAACCAACACATCAAAAGGAACATGGACATAAACTTTTTTTATCTTTTTCTTTTTCCTTCTTTTTTTCTTTTTTCTTTTTCCTTTTCCCTTCTCTTTTTCCTCTCTTTTTTTGTGGATATTCTTTGTTTTTGTGGGTTTGTGTGTTTGTTGGTCTTTTTTTTTTTAGTATTCCCCCAGTAGCAAGGAGACACCTTTCACTGGCAGTACTGCCTTGTAGGCCCCCGGAGAATGAAGAGGCTCTTGGCCCTCATATGACTCCTGATCTGTGGTGAGAGACTGTTAGGCAGGGACACTCCATCCCAGAGGAACAAGATGGAAGGGTCAGGGGGTAGAGCATTGGAGGGTGGGGCTGGGAAACGGGAAAAGAGGACAATATGATAAGGATGTAACCTGAAGCAACAAACAAATTTATTAACTAAAAAAAAAAAAAAAAAAAAAAAAAAGGCAGGTGGCAGGGCTGAAACACTGTGAATGGAATAGAGGATACAACCATTCGGCCTGGTTTTGCAGACCTCCAGGTGTCGAGAAGACGTGGAGCTAAGGTAAAATACAAGAGAATTGTGGTATTGGCCCATGCCTTTGACTTCAGCGGGGACGGGGGGGGGGGGAGCACCGTAGAGTTGGTGGTCTTATGTATTCTGGAGTCATACGGAGCGGGGTGGTGAGGGTGCATACTCTTGGTCCCACCATTCAAGAAGAGTACACCCTTGGTCCCAGCTCCCAGCACACTGGAGACAGAAACGGGCAGATCCCGGAGCTCAGGGTCAGCCTGATGCTGGGCAAACTCTAAGTAGAGAAAGACTTCGATCCAGGAGTGGTGGAACACTTCTTTGATCCCTTCAGATGGGAAACACAGGTCTCTGATCCCAATAATTAGAGTTCAGAGACACACACATGGGATTTGGAGGGACCTAGGTTTGGAGATTACTTACAAAAGGCCTTCTCGATGCAGGCAGATTGTCCTTTGGGATATCAAAATATATACACCAGAGCTGGTTTAGCTCCAAGGTGACAGAATGATTTCTTCTTTAACCCGGATTGAAAGATAATGCTTTGTATGTTGTCGGAAGGCCAAATTTGCTTCAGGAGAAGTACTACCTAGCCCCCCCCCCTAAAAAAAAAAAAGAGGGCAATTGTCCCAGGGTTGAGATTGGGGCAGGGCTCTGTTCTTATCTTTCCAGGAGAATCGAAGCGTCCATTAGGGGAGCCCGGGGACGGCTGGACAGCGGAAACCTCAGCAGAGAGCAGAATCAGGCACCAAGGAGGACGAGTGACCCAGTTGATTCTGCCTGGCAGACTTCCTCAATAGCTGTCTCCATCTGGGGCCTGCAACCACCATGGCAATCCAATGTCGCTGGGACTGTTCAGCTCTACACAATGCCCCGGCAGGAACCTCAGTGAAGACTGCAAGATCAGCTTCTGCCTACAAACCCCTTAGGTCATCTAAACAGCTGAGAACAGAAGGACTGAACATAAAAGGAGTGTACTAACATTTTTAACCATTTTTTCCATTTGAGCTCGGGCCCCAAACAGGTCTACTACAACCCAAATCAGCAGGAAGTCACTTTAAAAGAGCGACGTCCCATGCCCAGAGGGTGGGGAAGGTGTTTCTCCGCCCTTCTTTTTGGTTATTTGAAGGATAACTGAAAACTCCGATATTTAGGGGAAGAGATTACAAGCTGATAAATGGTCCTGTTTAATGGGTTTTGGAGGTTAGCTCCAGGGACTTCCTACTTTTCCTTTTCTGTATCCTTCTTCCTCTCCTATGTAGGAGTGCATAGGCTTGAGAAAAATGAGATATAGACATAGCACAGGAAGGTCCAAGAAGAATGGGCAGATTATTGAATATGCCCTTATACATTTGTATATTGATACAAAATTAGTAGTTTATTTTGCTAAAGTGGTATTGACCATTGTTTATTGTGCAAAAATAAGATTGTATTGGATTACATCGGTATTGATCTTTGTATATTGATACAAAATTAAGATTATAGTTGGTCACAATGGTATTGACCCTTGTATATGGACGTAATATTAAGATTGTATTGGGCTACATAGGCATTGATCTTTGTATATTGATACATAATTAAGAGTATATTTAACCACAATTGAATAGATCTTTGTATATTGATACAAAATTAAAGGTAACGCCTCCTAATGGTATCATACCTAGAGATACTTAAAAATAAAATGTGAAACTCTGGCCTCTTGATACCAACCGTCTAAAACGGTCTAGGGTAGTTAAGTAAAACAAACTCCTAGTCATGCAAACATGTCACTTTGTTAGCTACTATGACAGTCTATCACAGATATTCTCCAAACTACCCAGTAATCATGTTGCTAAGAGACAAGCAACATTTGCTTATCTAAATACAAGAGATGGATAGGGCATCTTCAAAAACCCCAAGAGATCTGCAGAATATGGCATTCAAAGATGTTATCTTAAATCAAGATTTTTTTTTGTTATCGAGACATATCAGCTCCTGACAGCACCCCCTATTCTACTCCAAGTAGAAGATAAGCATCGAAGAACCTCTACTGTAAGATGGTTGAATTAGTGGCAAGCCTTTCTCTTGGCATGAAAAAACCCCTTGCACCAACTGCAGACAGACTGCTGTCCAAAAAGGACAAAACTTGGTAGCAGGGAAGTCGACAGCCTAACTCTGCCAAGACAGGGTAGGTAAGTCCTTCATAATCCCTACTCTACAACAAATGTCTGTCAGAGAAACAGGACCCAAAGGCTGAAGATTGATGCTGGAATGTATGGAGAGACAATGGGAACTGTCCAGGCAGTCACTGGTATGTCATTTCTTAGTTTTGGAAGCTGCAGGCCCTGCACTTCCTATATAAGCAAATATATTTATCCCTCTCAGGTCTCTGAGGTGGTTGAAGAATAGACAGCTAGAGTCTCATAGTTAAATTTTGAATTGTTTAGGAATCAAGAGGGTGTTATAGATCTAAGAAGATACTCTTAAAAGTGTGTTGCAAGTTAGTATGAATGTTGAGTCAGATATAGACCTTTAAACACATGGAGATGGTTAGATAGTAGAATGTTAAAGTCAGGGGCCAAATATGTATAAACTGGACATTGGGAAGGTATACTGGGCCATTTAACTCTCATAAATGTGGCATATTTATATCTGTTGTTTTGTATAATACTTACTGTTATAAGAGAAGGAATCATCTGTTGGACTGAAAGGGGAAACTTCTGGGGGGAAGAGGGTGGAAGGGCGGGATAGGAAGGGGGAATAGGGAGGGGTTTGTTACTGAGATGTGAAGAAAAATAATAAAGTATTTAAAAACAAAAAAGAAAATGGAGAATTTCATACTAGCAATTTAAAAGCACACCTAAAAGTTCTAGAAAAAAAAAAAGAAGCAAACACACCCAATAGGAGTAGACTAATCAAACTCAGGGCTCAAATCAATAAATTGAAAACAAAGAGAACAATATAAAGAATTAATGAAACAAAAAAGAATTAATGAAATCAAGAGCTGGTTCTTTGAGAAAATCAACAAGATAAACAAACACTTAGCCAAACTCACTAAACTCACTAAGAGAGACAATATCCAAATTAACAAAATCAGAAATGAGATGGGGGACATAACAGCAGACTCTGTTGCCTGGCTTTGGATCCCTTTCCCCTAGCAGAGCTGCCTTGTCCAGCCTCAGTGGAAGAGAATAGTCTTGATGCAACTTGATGTTTCAGGGCAGGTTGGTACCTTGGGGTGGGGGGGCTCACCTTCTCTAAGAAGAAGGGTAGGGAGAATGGGAGTAATGGGTAGGAAGGTGGGACTGGGAGGAGAGGAAGGAATGGGGTTGTGATTGGGATGTAAAATAAACAAATGAGTGAAAAAAATGACATATATAAAGGGTGAGGGTGATGTAGGAATGAGGAGAACCATGGAGTTTCAGAAGATTTCATCACATTCACCCACTCTCCTCATGCTTAGGCGCCATCTCACCCGCCTCCAGAAGTATCCTTCATAAATAGCCCTGAGAAGCAGCTGCTCTGACACCTGCCTCACCTCTGTTCCCTCCCTGGAAACGATCTATTGACCTGGGCATCAGCTGGGCCATCTTGCCTCCATTTGGGGCCCTCTTCAGAATACTTTCTGGTGCCCCAACTCTTGTTTGTTTGAGCACAGCTACACGCCACGAAACTAGAAAGGAGACAAGAGTAGAAAAACAGGTATTAAGGAGGGGATAGGATGATTGGACACATGTAACACGAAAGTAGAAAGGAGGCGATGGAGATGAAAGGGTGTCAGGAGCGGGGACTGGGGAGAAGAGGGAAAAGAGGGGGTCAACAAAAACAAATTTTATTTGAAAATGCCATGATAAAACTTAATACTTTGTACAGTAATTGTAAAATGAATACGTTGAGGTAGGATAGATGGCTCAGCAAACGAAGTGCTGCAGGAGTGAGATCCCCAAATCCATATAAAAGCTGGGCAGGCATGGTGACTCACCTGTAATCCCTGAGCTCTGAAGACAGAGATAGGACTGCTGTTGGGCCACCCGGTTGGTGAGCTCCCAGCTCAGTAGGAGACCCTGCCCTTGGAAATGAAGTGAAAGCAACCAAAGAAGATGCCTGATTCAGCCTCTGACACCCTCACACATGTGCACATACATGCATGTACACCTACACAAGAAAACATGCACACCACACACACACACATAAAATAAGTATTTTTTTAAAGATTTACAAAAAAAGACAAAGACTGTGAATTTTGCTAGGAAATGAGCATAGTGTCTGGATGTATGTGTTCAATGTGACCATAACCATGTCTCTGAAAATGACACACGGAACTGCAATTTAATTATTAATTGTATTTATTAATAAGTATAAACTGTAAGGTTAGGCTGGCCGAGCAGCAGCGGCCTGGTAGAGCAGCCGGCAGACTGATGGGATATCAGCCAGTGGGCCTGGCCCACCTTAACTGGCGGCCTGATTTTTCCTGGGGAAAAAGCCCCAGACCAAGGGTGGCCTACACCACCTGTAACCTAAACTCTGTTAACTAATATAAGTTGTTATATTAGGCCAGTAGAATTGCCGGCAGCTTGGTGGGAGATTTGCTAGAAGGCCGATGGGCCCTGGATTGCTTGGACTGACAGCCTATAAGCCACTGTGGTCCTTTCCTCAATAATTAAATACACCAAGACCTTTTAATGTTTCAAAGCTTAACCCTGAGCTGGGCAGACTCTCAATTAGCTACTCTAAGTTAACCCTTACCACCTAATCCCAAACTGCCATGTGTCTCTTATTACCTTCCAGACTTCTCAAACATATCTGTTTCCATGTCTCCTGGCAGAATGAGCATTTAATTCCTCTGTGTAAAATGCAGGGTTCCTGTTTTAATCTCAGGAAGTCCCACCTTCCTATACTCTTTCTGCCAAATTAATTGGCCATCAGCGACTGTTTTTTTTTTTAACCAATCAAGAGAATGGCTCAGAAGGGGCAGTAACCAGATCTCAGCATTGAAATCAGCCTATCAGAAGCAATGTTATTAGACCTTCCCGAACAGACACATGTGACTGTTATGGACATCTCTGCCATGAAGCGCAGTGTTGGGCACACCAAGGTACTCTATGTTTTAAGCACCCATACATACTTCATGTTAACACAAGCCTTGCCTGTCAGTCACCTTTGGCCAAGTTTCTCTGTCTCCAGGGAAAAGGTCATGGGGTCCTCAAAGTTCTAGGGGTTTCATTCAGGAGCTAGCAAGTCATCTTCCACCTTCCAGCTCAGCAGAAAGTAGAGAGTGACCCAGTCCTACCTTCCGTCAGCCTATTACTGTCCCCTTAATCCAGGGCTGTTCGTCCCAACCCTGCATGGTGACAATGTTCTGTCCCTGTGAAGATTGACTGGCTCCTCTGACATCTTAGCTGCAAAGGCCTTGCTCCCATAACATGGCTGGTTACCAAGGTACCACATCAAAGGCATCACATAGATAGTGCCTGACTTCTGCCAGACATAACCTTAGTTGCTGTCACTTGCCTTCTGCAGCTAGCTCAGTGTAACAGTCGGATGCTGGCACCATTCTGCTGCTCTGGATGGTATTTTGGGTCATCTACCTGTCCCCTGCCCTCTGCCCTCTGTGCAACTCCAGTGGAGACACAAGTAGGAACGGGAGTGAGAGGAAGGGGAATGTGCTCCCTCCTCTGGCTCCCAAGTGACTCCTTAGTGGTGCTCTGCCCTCCCTCGTGATCCTCACACTGGGTTCTAAGGATGCTGAGCAGACCTGGGCCTGCTTCTCTCATCTCAAGTAGAGACCTGACATCTAACTCAGGAGGGCTTTTGAATGCCTATGACTAACAAGAGGGATGTGCTCTGTGTGTGTATCACAGAAGAGGAATCTCTTAAAGAAGCTGTTGTTGCTACTGTAATGAGCAAGCAGAGTTCTCTGGCTGCTTCACATTCCATGGGCTTCCAGCTTGAGTTTCAGTGGGTAGAGAACAGGGCAGGAACTGTGCTGTTTCTTTTTTTCTTTTTCTTTTTTCATGCAGTATGTTTTGATCATATTATCCCCCCCCAACTCTTTCCAGTCTTCAACTGATGTTTTTATGTGCTGTGTAGACTGCCATTATCTTAGTCAAATGCTGATTTCTGTACTCAGAAAGTTGAGTACAGACTTTGGTATTGTTAAGCATCATCTGTCTCAATGTTTTGGAAACATTGTTCTCCATTACCTTCTGATTGGTTGAATAAAGAGCTGAGTGACCTGTAGCTGGGGCAAGAAAGGAGGCAGAGATAGGGACTCTGGGAAAGAAGCCGAAGGAGAAAGATTCACCTAGGAGATGTGGAGGAAGTTGGATGTATGAAACTGAGGAGAAGTAAAGAACCATGTGGCAGAACACAGATTAAACATAGGTTATAAGAGCTAGTTGGGAACAAAGTGAGCTAAGGCTTAAATCTATTATAAATAAATATGAGTCTTTGTGTCATTATTCAGAGCTGGAGCAGGCATAGAAAGTCTGTATGGTTTCATTCCAGATCCTTTCCACTTCCCTATCCACCCAACTTTATGTCTTTCCTTTCTCTCTCTCTCTCTCAAAAAAGTCCACAAAAATGATTTTTTAAGTGCACAAAAAAAAACCAACAACAAAACAACAACAAAAATCCATGGAGCTCATTTTGTGTTGAGCTCCTAGGCATGGCACTCCAGTGACACTCCATTAGGGTAAACTATGTTCTCTTCCCAGCAGGTATCAATTGTGAATAGCTCCTTGATGAGGATGGACTGTGTGTCCAGTTTCCTGCTCAGCGCTGGGATCTCATCTGGTTTGAACTCGTGCAGACAGTCTGAGTCCATGCAAACACCAGCCCTGTTGGGTCTGGGAGGTATTATTTCTTTGTAGGTGGTGGGTCACTCTCGGTTGCTTTCTGAGAGGCTATCACTCTCCTTATCCAGTTTCTTTCTTTGTATAGACTCCAGACCAGCTGCTTAGGAAATGCAATGAGCATTGTAGAGGAAGAACAGCATACACAAGCGCGCGCACACGCACACTCACATTCACATACTCACACTGCCCCTGGTACACTCTGAGCTAGTCACATAGCAGTTATCTGGCCACCTCATGGGCAGCCAGAATATCAGTGTCTTGGGGAAGACTTGTCCCTTTGTCTCTTCAAAAAGGTCATTTGTCTTGCAGTTTTCCCAAGTGTGCCTGAGCAGACCAGAGCTGTCTCTTTCTTCTTCCCCTCTCCTCTTCTCTCCTTTCCGCTCCCTTCTCTCAGCTTCCTCTTCCCTTCTCTCTCTTTCCTGACCTCAACATTCCAAATCAAAACCAAACCACCACAGTAGAGAGTAAGATTGCTCTCGTCCCTCAGCAGAGTAGAGACAAGGTCATGTCTGAAATTCCCTCTTGATAACAAAAGGAAAGGTGGCAAGAAAGCACCCTCTCTTCAGGAAACCTGGCTGAGCCGCCACCATCCTGTCTTAGAACTAGAGATCACAGACATGGCAAACAAAAACAGCAAATCCAGAGCCATCCCTGAAATGCACACAGCCTAATTGCCAATGTTTCCTTTTTGATAACTAAAAAGGCTGCGCACATTAAATAAAAGAAGAATTAATTTCTAGTTTAAATACAGCTGCTGTGATTCTTGCACAGAGCACAGCTGTCCCGAGGCTGGCAGAGGGCCATGCCGTGGAGGCTCCATCACGTCTGTCCCATTGTCTTTCTGACTCACAGGCACAGACCATCCCCAAGTGTTTGGGAAATATTTGTATTCATTTTCAGGTCTTTTACGCATCACGGAGGAATGGGCTTCGCCAGCACCATACCTCCAGCTATCTGCACCTGCCAAACAATTTTCTACTTCCTGCTCCTGAGATATTTTTTCTGAAGGGAAAAATAATTTGTTTCATGTTTTTCTTTTCTTTTCTTTTTTCTTTTTCTTTCTTTCTTTCTTTCTTTCTTTTCTTTTTTTTTTTTTTTTTTTTTTTTTTTTTTTTTTTTTTTTTTTTTTTTACCAATTTTGGGCTGGGCAGAGCCAGGAGAGTGAAATATTTCTGAGTCTTCATCCCCAAATGTGTGTGTGTGTGTGTGTGTGTGTGTGTGTGTGTGTGTATTTAAAAAGGATTGATCACATGTTTTTATTTTGAAAACCACGAGTAAAATTTGAGGTTGTCGTCAATCAGCGTCTGTCCTGCAGACTGCAGAGGAAGAAACATCTCTGCCAAGTGCTGTGTCACTCTTGATTCACTTCAGAATGGAAATAATCTTGGGAGATTCTGTGCAAAATGAGAAAGTTTTAAGTCTTCAAGGACATCCTGGCCAGTGCTTCATTTCTTCAAGCCCAACCCCCA
This sequence comes from Lophiomys imhausi, assembly GCA_907164525.1. NCBI lineage: Eukaryota > Metazoa > Chordata > Mammalia > Rodentia > Muridae > Lophiomys > Lophiomys imhausi. The sequence continues at coordinate 1,998,986 of CAJQZJ010016246.1, read as the reverse complement.
GGAGGCCCTTTCTGATCCTATTCAGTAAGGAACTGTAACTACTGTGTCTGCAGGAACCTGGAGCCTGGGCCCTGACACCAGAACTCTCTCGCCCTGTGAGGATTTGTCTGAGGAAATATTTCACAGCTTGAGCCAAAGGATGAAAACGTCCCACTCAGGAGACCTTCATGAACCACACCTGGCCACACCTCCTAGTTCTTTCCCCAGCCTTTGGCCTATCTCTAGTCCTATCCTGTCCCTGTGGCCAACATCCTCATAGCCCGAAGTCTTTGGTTTGTCTCTAGCCCCTATCCCTGTGAGCCCCCAACATCCTCGGAGCACATGCAGATGTATTATAGAGATTTTGATCTCTGGGGAGGAGCCAAGATACTGTTCCTTTGGAGGGGACATGGCAGCTTGTCTTCACTCCCTCTTTGCAATGTCCTCAGTCAAATCAACTCACCATAGCAGGGTGTTGGAGACAGTGACCAGAATGCCAGGATGGAGAGACCCTGAATTCTAGAAGACAAGATCAGGTACTTAGGATGGCTCCTCCTGAGGCCTCACCCCACCTTATCTTACAAATGACTTCTTGGTGGGATCTCACATGGTTACCTCTCCCTGTGCCAATGCTCTGATCTCTTTCTAAGAGGAAAGCTGCCAGACAGCAGAAGGGACTCACATAATAAGACTTCATTTATTGATGATTACTTTCTAAAGGCCCTGACTCCAATCCCAGTCACACCCTGAGGTCACATGGGTTTACTTGTGAAGCTGGAGAAACAGCCACATCTACCAATAGCTGAGGGAAAGGGTGAGCTTGCGGCAGAGCTCAGTTCCCTGAGGGTGGCGCAGGTGACCTTCGTAAGGTCAGTTGGTTACAGCTTCCAGTACTGTGAATGTGATCTACTTTCCCAATGGGCAGACTTAAGTGGAAAGAGGAGAGAAAGTCAAATCGCAAACCAATCCCTGGATGGGGACTGAGACCTAGTTCAATCATTCCCAAACTCATGATGCTCATGATGAACTGGCTTTATCTGGCATAAAGGGATGGCTGGATAAGTGGCCTCATGGATCCTGGAGACATCCCACAGTGATCAGAGGGAAGAACACAGGGGTTTGGCACACTGCAGTCCATGGGCCACACCTGGCCCCTGTCCACGTCTGGAAATAAACACCTTGGAACTCAGCTACTTGCCCCCCTGGTGTAGCCTAAAGACTTTCAGAGAATAAAGTATTCATGATCTGACCCATCATAGGTATTGCCTGCCATCATGGAGCTAAAGTACCAACATCTGCCAGTCACTGTGTTTGTTGGCAGAGTTTCTGTGATGATTTGAGTGAGAAATGTCTCATATAGATTCACATATTTGAACACTTAGTCCCCAGTTACTGGACACAGTTTGGAGAGGAGCAGGCTTGCTAGAGGACTTATGCCCACGGGGGAGGTGAGGCTTTGAGAGTTTATAGCTTCGCTCTAGTTCCAGTTTGTGTTTGAGGTTGAAGATGTGATCTCTCAGCTTCCTGCTCCAGGTTCCTCCATGCCTCCCTCCCTATCATAACCCTGTGGGGCCATAAACCCAAATAAACTCTTTCTTTTATAAGACACCTGGGCCATGGTGGTTTCTCCCAGAACAGAAAAGGAGCCAATGTGGCACCATTGGGCAAAGTTACCATTGTGAGCGTCTGCAGAATGCCTCTTCATTTTCGATCACCTGGGATATTGGTTTCCAGTCTTTGCAGGAGAAAGTGAACTTCAAGGAACAGTAGGATCATTGATCATGTGAACCCACAGTGATGAACTGTCTCTACTCTCCACCTACCTAAAGGCACATCAAAGGACAGCACACACCCTGAGGTAGGAACTGCCACTAAAGCATGATATTGATATTGGCAAGACACATGTGGGAACGCGGAGCCAATTATCCACTGCCCATATTTTGGTCTCATCACGACTTTCCACAAACCAAGATTAAGAAGCGAGATGGATGCCAGACACCATGACATAGAGAAAGCTCTCCATCTCTGCCAAACGCTACCTCGCCTTACTTCCTGGCTCATGAAAAAAATTCAAGCTTTAAGGACAGGAATAAAACAATCCTTCTGTGCTTCTCAGTTACAGGATGAGAGAATTCACGAGGAATTGCTGAACTGAATTGGTATTCCACTCTGGGCGACTGCTATCTCTTGGGGGAAGGAAATCCAAAGTAGTAGAGAAAGTGGGATGGGATTAGAAGTCCTTCCAGCAGCTGTGACAGTTAGAGATGACCTGTCTTGGTGTCACCAAATCAGGCATGTGTATAGGAGCCTTGTAGAGGTTTTGAGGAGCCATGCAGGGTTGGCATTGACTGATTGACCTGTGCTTACTACCTACTTCCTTGTCAGGGAAAACCACCAGGTGGACTTCAGACATGCTTTTCCTTGTCTAAATGGTTTGCCTATATGACACCCCTCCTCTCATAACCCACCTGCCACTCTGTTGCTCACTGAGCCCTGTGCTCCTTCTCCACTCTGAGCATAGCCTCACTTTCTTGGGCCCCACTGGGCTCTGCTCTTCAGTGCACACTGCCTGGATACAGTTTCTTGAGCTTGGTCCACCACCTCTGTCTCTGGCTCTAGGCCTCGGTTGTCTGAGGGCTGCAAAGACAGCTCCTCCCTTACAGGCCTTCACAGAGGTACTGGTGAAGTCCACATATTGTCAATCCTTGAGCTTTCCAGTAGGCTTCCTCCTTGGCCAGGCTGTGCCCCCAAAGCTGTGGGTGAGTTTTCTGAACATGAAGCCTCTGTGAGTGCTGCAATCCCTGAAGCATTCCTTTTGACTGTCTGCTGTGTCAAAGCCCCCATTCTTCTTGTATGTTCTGAGGGGCCTGGCATGCCTGGAGACTGTATACCTAGGGCATTTTCTCCAAAGAATGGAAGCTGGTGTTGAAGACACTTGCTTGTGCTCCCTGCATTCTGAGGTAGGTAGGTGCCCTCTAAAATACCCTATACACAGCTGCCTGCCCTCACCCAGGCCATGCCCAGCCTGGGCATTCTGCCTCCTGAGTGAATAAACAAACTTGTACAGCCCTGGCTGTAGGACACTGTCAATCCTGGGCCAGTGTGGCCTGTGCTTCCTGGAGAGGGAGCGCCATGCGAAGGATGGAACAGGAACTAGACAGAGTGATGCTTCAGAAGCAGAGGGCAGACGTGGCCACACACTCTCAGAGGGCTGAGAAGCACACAGTAGGGAAGCTTCGTTGTCTCCTGACTGAGCACAGTTACACTCTGACCCCCAAGCCTTATCCTCTGTCCTTAGTCAATCCATCCTATTGCTGTTGCCCTCAATCTCAATAACCACACAGGAGATGTCCCCAGGTCTGAGGCAACCCAAACAGTTCTGCTCTGTGAGTTAGCTATTAGCTAAGGGTCCCAGCCTGGCCTGCTTCACTCAGAATACCATCTCCAGAGACTGTGTAGAACATGTATTTGTGACACATGGCAACAGGCCTCAGACAAGGGCCAACAGGACCATACTAGGCAAGAAGCAAGACTGACATCAGATCATTGCTGCAGCTTGAGGTCAGCTTTGTCATGGAGGTGACATCACTTCCAAAGCTTTGAAGATCTGCTCTCCTCCATGAAGTCCATTTCTGGTAGATAGGGCCCTGATAGTGCCCCAGCTGTCCCAGGTTGAGTTAATGATACCATGGGTTTCTGCTGCCTGAGACTGGGGATACAGCCAGGTTGGGCTAGTGTCCTATAGCCCACTTTTCTGAGGCTTTCATGAATGTCTGTTCATGACTCCACCCCCAAACCTCCCATGAACAACTTGTAGTCAACAGTTCGTATCTAAACCTTGATTTCCTTTTTCTTGTTGCCCAGTTGCACATGGGAAGCTCGGCTATCCTCCTGTGGCTTCTCATTGCCCCCTTTCTCTTTTGGTTCTCCGGTCACCCTGTTGCCCCTGGTTACACCTCCTTAGTGTGACATTCCTCCTAACAGACTTTTCTGGGGCTAGCAGGAAGGACCCTTCATGAGAACTCCCAGCAGGAGGAGGGAAGTCTCGGTTGAGGACCCTCTGGACATGGCTTTCTGGGAATTCCCAAGCTAACAGTACCTAATCTTGAGTCCCAAAGGGCCAGGAGGGTATGAATGGGACCAGCTGGGAGAGTAACAGTGAGATCAGACGAGCTAATCGCAGCCCCAAACGTGAAGCAGGAAAGCAAGAGAATTGAGAGGAGGTGGCAATTTAGTGGTTAGAATAGGGAAAAAATGAGACACAATTTGGCAGGTCCAGACCAATCTTGATGGCTTTTCATCATTTGCTTTAAATTCTCTTTCTATTCACTTTAAATGCTCTTTCCACTTCTCCTGAACTCTGACACAGCAAATCTATTCCGGTGCTCAAAACCTAGGCAATTACACCTGACTCCTAAGTGGGCCTGTCAGAGGTGTGTGATTGAATGGGTCATCAGGTGGGTGGGATCTGAGATTAGCACACCAGGAGTCTGGTCAGCAGTCAGACTGGTTGCCAGGCTGATGAGCCAATGCTGTACCTTCTGCTCCACAAGTGGGAGTGGATCTTTCATGGAATAGGATCTCTGGTGGCTTCTTGATCTTTGCAGACTCATCCTTTGATGATCACTTGGGTGATAATGGTGACATGTTATTATTGCCATTGCAAATGTAACTGGTTACAATGTAAGGGAAATAATTCTGGTGGGTCGTTCCTGCCAGCACTCTATCCAGGGATTTCCTTAAACAATTTGGCCCTTACTCTTTCTTCTCCATAGAAAGGTTTTCCACGGCCTATGCCACAGTCATACAGGGTTGGGTACTTCTAAGAACCAGCAATGTGCCCTGAGAAGAGATTCCCCAAAGCCCATGACTCCTACACACAGAAAGATCAGAGATGACACACTGCCTCTTTGTTGTCTGGGCCAAGGGGTCCCCTTAACTCTCTGCAACATGTCCTTTGTGACTCAAAGCTGTCTACCTGTTATTGGAGAAAAAGTCAGGTACCGTCATCACCAAGGGTGACATTACCCTCCTTCATAGGCCTGGCCTGAATCCCTTACAGGAAAATACCTTCCAGTGACTGCAAAGCAGTTCTGACCTCTCCAGATTGGTGTCAACCCTTTCCTTTCAATTTTCTTTTTTTTTTTTTTCAATAATTTATTTTTTATTTCTTCAAGTTCCATCTCAATCACAATCCCCTCCCTACTCCCTCTCCAGTCCCACCCTTCCACCCTCCTCCCCCACAATCCCCCCATTCTTTCCCTTTTTTTTTTTTTTTTTTTAGTTTACGGTATTTCTTTTTTCCCCCCAACAGCTCTCCCTTTCAGTCTAAAAAATGGTTCTTTTTCTTATAACTATAAATACAATACAAAACAACAGAAATAAATAGGCCACAATTATAAGAGTTATATGGCTTAGCATACATTCCCAATGTCCAGTCAATATGTATTTGGCACCTGACTTTAACATTCTACTATCTAACCATCTCCATGAGTTTAAAGTTCTATATCTAACTCAGCTTTCATACTAACTTGCCTCATAATTTTAAAAATATCTTCTTAGATCCAGAACACCCTCTTGATTCCTAAACAACTCAAAATTTAACTATGAGACTCTAGCTATCTATTCTTCAACCACCTCAGAGACCTGAGAGGGATAAATATATCTGATTATATAGGAAGTGCAGGGCCTGCAGCTTCCAAAACTAAAAAATGACATACCAGTGGCTGCCTGGACAGTTCCCATTTTCTCTCCATACATTACAGCATCAATCTTCAGCCATTTGGCCCCATTTCTCTGACAGACATTGGTTGTAGAGCAGGAATTATGAAGGACTTACCTACCCTGTCTTGGCAGAGCTAGGCTGTCGACTTATCTGCTTCCAAGTTTTGTCCTTTTTGGACAGAAGTCTGTCTACAGTTGAAGCAAAGGGTTTTTCTTGCCAAGAGAACGGCTTACCACCAATTCAATCATCTCCCACTGGAGATTCTTCGATGCTCATCTTCTACTTGGAGTAGAATAGGGGGTGCTGTCAGGAGCTGACATGTCTCGATATCAAAAAATCTTAAGTTAAGAAAACATCTTTGAATGCCATATTCTGCAGATCTCTTGAGGTTTTTGAAGATGCCCTATCTATCCTTTCAGTTTTCTAGCAGTACTTTTAAACAAAATTATCTTTATTGTATATTTTAAGTTGTAGACCATGGTGTTTTGATGTTTATATACATAGATGTATATGTACGATAATGTATACATTATATATGATGCATATATGTGAAATTATGGCTATACTGACACTGAATGTGAGCATGGCCTCACTTTCTAAGTCCCTTATTCCGATAGGAGCACCAAAGTTCTGCTGTATTTGCAACTTCCTGCACACAGTGCAAATCCCTGATGTAAGTGTGTCTTGAGTCTCTTCCCTGAGAGAGCTCAGCATGATTCTTGGGACACAACAGGGCAGAACCAGGTGGTAGAGATGGCACTCACTCACAAGTGTCTGCAGACAGTCCAAACAGGACTCTTCCTAACCAATAAGACGTCTTAATTCTTGCTTACTTCACTAGCTCTCTCAGAGGACCCAGGTGTTCCAGAGGCTCAGTTTCACATCTGATGTGTTCCACCAATGTGACAGTTCAGCTTTGTTTTGGAAAGGAAGAATACATTCTCCATGAGGTTGGGATCACGTCATGGCTAGCATTCTCCCTAAATTATTTAGATAAGACTCGCAGCATCCTCTTGTTTACTGGAGACAGGGAAGCACAGACCGTCCACACCCCTATTCCTTACCCAGTTGTGATCAACTGACAGGCTGTCTCCACTGACCAGTGTGAGCAAAATGCTTGCTTACCAGACCTTGGTAATAGGTTATCTCTGCCAATGAAATAAACCAATTCAAGTCGAATAAAAGTATAAAGGCAGGTCTATTGGAGGCAGCTCTCTGGCGGTTTCATCGGCCTCACAAGAGGGGGTCAGTGAAGTCACTATGCAGACAGGGAGAGAGGGTGGCAGAGAGAGAGAGAGAGAGAGAGAGAGAGAGAGAGAGAGAGAGAGAGAGGGAGAGAACAAAATGTGTGGCTTATATAGGAAAGAGCCTCTGGCGGAAGGGAATCCCAGCCCCCAGGGCAGAGGGTAAAGTATGACAGCCATATCCTGAGGAATGCTGGGAGAACCTGGAGGCCAGGTCTGCTGGGATATGTTAAATAGGCAACTCAGCCACTGGCCCCAACTCTGAACCCCAACAGCCCAGTCTTTTGTTGGTAATAAATGAATAAGGAGTGATACAATTGTCTATGACTATTTCCTGCTGACATTGGGGCATTGTTATTGGGGTTCCAAAAGCTGGAATGTTGGCCAAGTCTGGGAAGAGCAAGCTGCTTCACTGCTGTCCAGGCTCTGTGGGACCATCTAGGGTTAGGAGAATGCAGGCCCAGTTGAAGTCTGTGAGGCTGGGCTGGAGCACCTGTGGGTAGTCACTCTGGAGCTGTCCTAGATGCAGACTTTGAGGGAACACCTAGGCTTGGCAGGATGCCGGAACATATATATATATATATATATATATATATATATATATATATATATATAT
>CAJQZJ010016246.1:1945476-1991412 GCA_907164525.1 Lophiomys imhausi | reverse complement strand
TATATATATATATATATATATATATATATATATATATATATATATATGTATGTATATATATATATACACACACACACATATATACATACATATGTATGTACACACATATATATATGCAGAAGATAAAGTTAAGGAGTTTAGGGAGAAAAAATTTTCTTGGGTGGACATTTGAAACTTTTAGGCCCATATTTGAAACTTTTAAGCCCATGGTCTTGACAACTGGGGAGTTCCAAGACCAGAAAAAGGGGGAAGAATCCCACCCTCAGGAATAGACAGGTAAGGAAACAGGCCGTTGATTAACAGTACTTATCTGGAGTCCATTTGACCTGTGAGAAGTAGAACCAAGTGGATTCCCTGAAGCTTACCAGAATCTTTTTAAGTTTTCACTTGGTTCAGCTCCTTGCCCTTCCTCAGTCCTGAGCTCTACTTTTCCTTCCCCAAAGGCATCAGATTCTCCCTGGGCACAGGTAGCCTCAGAGTCAAACCTCCCCCAGTCACTGTCCCACCATGTCTTCACATGCCATTCCACACAGTAGAGTCCTCTACTCTCACTCCGGGCTGACTACAGAGAGCAGGGCATCTCTGCAGTCGTGGGAGGCACTCACAGACCTTACAATATGTGTTGCTCAGGAAACTGTTCCTTCTAGTCTCTGAAGAACCCCTTTCACACAGGGTTCATCCCTACAGTGAATCTGCTTCCAGCAGATAGTGGGAGAGTAGGGCCAAGGTAGAGGCCAGGTCCTGCGGGCCACCTCTCTGATATCCATCTCCAGAACAGAGTAGGACTCTATTCAAGCCAGGGGCAATGAGATGTGGCTTCCAGGGTTGGGAGAACCCAAGATCTCTTTCAAGTCTTACTCAGTTGCATTTGAGTGCTGGAAAATTCCCATATTCCCACCAGGGACCAATGGGCCACAGGTAGGAGGCATGTCCTTTTCTGAACTTATCAGATGTTACTACTAGCTGGGGCTGTGAACACAGGAAGTGGATGTAGAAGGGTATTTACAATGGATGGTGACACCTGCAGAGTTCCCTCTCCGATGGCAGAACACACTAGACCTGCCACAGGCTTTCTTTCTCCAGGCTGTTTTCACTCCTTAGCTCTTCAAATATCCAATCTCCCTTCACTGTCATGCACTGAAGCCACAGATCCGTGGGCCAGCTGGGTCCCCTCTGAGGCTGATGCAGAGGGTGGATACTCCATTCACAACTTGGGGGATTTTTGAAATCTTAACTCTCTCATTAGGAAATGCCGCAAGCCTCAGACAGCAATCAAACACCACAGTTGCCTTGCCGCCGGCGGCAGGGCAGGAGGATCGGTGTAGTTTTAAAATCATTATCAAAGAGCTTAAGTCACAACAATGTTCACTGGAGGAGCACACTGACAATATTTATGAGTCAGAGCTGCAAGTTTTGTTGAGAGGAGGCAAGCACCAAGCCTTTCAGAACCACAGCTCAGGTGTGAAGCCACCTTCCTCATGTGAGTTGAAGGGTGTGCTCAGGAGCTCCAGGTAACCACACCTTACAAGTCAAGCTGATGTCTCTGCAGGGCAACTTGGGGTTTCTGCCTTTGAAATCCCCTCAGGAGACCTGAAAATCCAGTTTGTTGTGTCTTTCCTTAAGTCTTAAATTAAACCAGCATGGAGCTGAGTTGTGTGGAGGGTGGCCGCACACAGTCTGGCTCTATACAGCAGGTTTTGGTATTACGTCGTTCGTGCTTTTGCAGGGGAGGAGAATGGGCTTGAGATAGGGTCTCACTGCCAGCTGCCTGGAACTTACTATGTATCCCAGAGTGGTCTTGAACTAGTGATCTTCCACGTTACCTGCCTGAGTGCAAGGATTACAAACACCAACACATCTGGCCACTCCCCACTGACTCCGTTCAGCTTCCCATCCTGACGCTTAAGAAAAACCCAGATCAGATCAGCCAGGATCATTGTCATGCAGAGGACTCACACACTGGTGACATCCACGGCCTCCAGTTTGCTGATTCAGGTTCCTGGGGAGGACAGGTGTGAGGAGCCTGGTGACTTGGGTCATTCTTTCTCCTGGATTTCTCTCCTGTGCCTGGCTACATGCTTGTGGCACCTGATATATGGCAAAGGAAAGACAAATCAGATGTCACAGGCTAGAAGGAACATAGGCAAAGGGAGGACAGGGTGAGGAACAGACACAGATAGGCCAGGCCTGGCAGGACCTGGGCAGCCAGTGCTACACTGAAAACAGAGCTGGCAGGGCCCGTGTTCCTTCTGGAAGTGTCTAGGGTTTGTTGTTATGGACCAAGGCATCAACAATCGATCCTGGAGAGTCCTGTGGCTGACACTTGTGTCAAGTGATGTCTGGTTGTATCAGGATGCTGTCTGAGTACATGCTACAGATGTTCTATGAAGCTGGTGATAAAAAGAAGTCCAGTAAATAAAGGGAGCCTAGCTTGGAAGAGGAAGATGTGCATGAAAATTTACTGAAACTTATCCTGACTGATTAGAGCACAGACTGCTCCTGTCTTGGGTTGCAGGAGCCCACATATAAGTCAGACCATGTTTGCATGGTGACTGAGTCCTGGAAACAGGACTACAGTGGCTGAGGTGACTTTCACTTCTCTAAGCCTTTTCATCAAGAGACTCTTGAAAATTGGGAGAGCTGAGATTGGGAAGGGGTGGTACTCTTCCAAACAAAGCAAGTTAGCAGTTTCTACAGCCATGTACACTTGACTTAGATGGCACAAAGGTCCCAGAGGTAAAGACAGAACCCAGCTCCCAGCTGTGGAGCTGTGGATCTAATCTTCACCTTGTGAACCACATTCCCAGCCTGGGGCTGACTGCCTTTCCGGCAGGTGTCTCCCACTCTCTTGGCATTGAGATGTCCAGGTTTGCTCTGTGTTCAATGCAGCCCAGTGAGTGTGTTAAAGGGTGTCCAGGGCAACAGATAATCACTCTGCACTGTGATCTTCTTCATAAGAAAGGAGACGGTTTGACACAAAGAAAGGTGGAATGATACTGACCCAGCAACTGGTGGGTTTAAAGAGAAGCCCTGCACACATATATGTGCATTGGGGCAGCCCACTCTGCCTTTGCAAGTGGCCTTTACATACAGTTCACCCCCCGCCCATGTTGGAAATGGATGTACAACCCACCCACCCATTCTCAGCAGTGAATGCCATGCCCTTGGTGCTCTCTGTGTCTCCCAGTGCTTACCAGCCTTCAGGACACAGTCAGTGTCCCTCCACTGACTCAACACCCTCAAGCCCACTTCTCTTATGGTTTTCTACTTCATAAACACAGAGCCAGCGCTAGGGATTTGGGTGGTCTCAAATGAGCAGAGTAGTCTCAGCTGTAATGGGTCAGATCAACTGGGGAGATGGCAGCACACTCTGTGACCAGAAAAATGATTGCACACACAGAGACCACAGTGACTCCCTACAATACCCCCAGCATGGATGTGTATTGCCAGCAAGTGAAGCACGGCAGGTTCTGCCTGTGGATGACCCGCTAAGATGTGCTTTCTGATAAGCTCTCCAGGAAGCAGCATAGGCGTCAGCTATGTCTGCATCAAAGGGACAAACATAGGATGGGGGACAGTTCCCTCACATCTATCCTGAGGAGAATAGAAAGGCAGTCTCGGGTATCCACCATTGTATGGCATCTACCCATGGTACTATGCCCAGACACATACTGTGCCCACAGTGCCCTCTGTTCACCCCTACACGATATCCACTCAGGGGACTGTATCCAGACACATACTGTGCCCGCAGTGCCCTATGTTCACCCCCACATAATATCCACTCAGGGGACTGTATCCAGACACATACTGTGCCCGCAGTGTCCTACATCCACCCCTGCACTGGCTCCATACCTGCACATTAAGTCCATGTCTATGCTGAGTCCACAATGCCCCCGTCAGTCCTAGCTCCCATGCCCCCAGCTCAGTAATGCCTCAGTAATGGACATAAGACTTAATGATCAGTTTGCTGAACCAGCCCTCAGCCAGAACATAGCAGGTGGGTGGTGAACACACTGAAGGACAGAGGCTCCTACCATTTCTGGTCTATCCTAGGGCCAGTGCCAGCCCTCTGAGGCCACACACATGTGAGCAAGTGAAGAGCCTTCGGGCCCCAGATGGGACCTGAGCCAGAATCTGGCATTAGGTCAGGTGCACTGTCCCCTGACACTTCTCCCCACACTCCTCAGCTGCCCTCATCCCCATTGCTTGAGACAGTTAGGGGACGTGAAGCGATTTGGGTTAGGTACCTCAATGGACTGGCAACTCTATGGTAACATGGTAACCAGAGCAAGCCCTGAAGGGCTGCACCCAAGTCACCAGGGGACACACCTGGCACTCTGCACTGCCTGGTAATGTCGAAGTCACATCTTGCTCTTCTCCCAAATGAACACGAAGGAAGTGTAACCTAAAGTGCAGTAGGTGACAACAGCAGTGCGACACACTGACAAGCGACACAGTGACAACTCTGAGAGCCGCCTGAGGGAGGCCTAGGCTGCAGGTGGTTTCTGCAGCGCTCCCTCCAAGCCCTTCCAATACACTGACAGACTGGAAGTGCAGCAGGCTTGCCTAAGGGCCACACATTCAATTACTGGACACGGAGCTGGCTTCCTATCTTACAGGGTAGACAGGACAGCAGGGCCGGATAGACTCCTCCCCACTTATGGACACTCCCCTAGGCCTTCACCCTCAGCCTACCCTGGCCATGCACCTCACAAAGCCTGGCTACTTATTTCCTCCCTCATCTGCACACCACTTTCCAACAAACTTCATGGCATCTGCCTGACTGCTTCCCAGCTCCTGCCAGATACTATGGAGAAGAGTGGGTGCTACCTACCATAAACCTAGCCCTCCCTGTGTGTCTCCCAAGAACACAAGTGTGTAACCCCAAGCCACAAGAGTTCCCATTGTTCCACCTAAGGCCACATTTGACACTTGGCCCAAGCAAGCTGTCCAGAGGCTGTCTCTCTGGTACCAAGGGCTGTTCACCTGCCTGAGCTCCTCACTTTTGGTTTTCCAATATCTTGCTTTAATCTTGGCCTTTTCCCCATGTGCTTTGTAGCAGTAGCCAACTGCTCCAGTAAAAGCCTTTTCATGTTCTCTCCCCACCCCCAGGAAACTTCCTGGCTCTCAGCAGGTGTTTGCCTGTAGCTTCCAGGCTTCAGCTGACATCCAGATGTGCTGGAGGGGAAGGGGTCAATGTTGACCACATGCCCTGTCTCTCCCATCTAATGTCTCCCATCGCATGTCTCTGCCTTAGTTGGGGTTTTATCACTGTTATAGAACACCTTACTCAAAAACACCTCGGGGAGGAAAGGGTTTACTTTAGCTTACACTTCCACATTAGTTCATCAATGAGGGAAATCAGAGCAGGTTATGCAATGCAAGAACTTAGAGGCAGGAATTGAAATGGAGGTCTTGGAGGAGTGCTGCTCACTGGCTTGCTCCCCATGGTCTACTCAGCCTACTTTCTTGTATTACTCAGGGCTGCCTGCCCAAGGGTGGAACTGCACACAATGGATGAACCCTCCCACATTGATCATTAATCAAGAAAATGCCCGACCGATTTGCCAATAGGCCAATCTTATGGAGATATTTTCTCAGTTGAGGTCCTCTCTTCCCAGATATGTCTAGGTTTGTGCCATATTGACAAAAACCAGCCAGAAGTTCCAATTGTTTCCCTTCACTTCCTGCACCTCTCCCTGGTGCTTCCCTCTGTGATTCTGGAAAATATCTAGTGAACAAGACATAGCAGAACCTGGTCTCATTCTGGAGCTGGTGGTGAGTGTGGGCCCAACCTGATGTCTCTTTGGTCTCTAAGTGGATATTTTGACAAAAATGAAAGTGTTTAGGGGTTATAGCCCCAGGCCACTATCAGCCAATAAGTAACCAAGAGGAATTCATCAGACCTCCCTGGTAGAAATAAACCCTGAGGCATAGGCAAGGAAGGGAAGAAAATCACAAAGCCAGGTGGAGGGATATTGCCAGGAAAGGAGCCAAGAAGCACAGAAGCTGGAGTAGCAGAGCACAGGGAAAGGACATGGGGTCCCAGTGAGAGGCTCTCACATGGGGAAGGACCAACCTCTAACCTCAGTGTTGGCCAGGACACCCAGGAGCTTTATTTAACACCCAGAAGCAAATGACTTCATGATACAAGATGAATTAAGTAGCTATATTTTCTGCTCCAAAACAATCATTCTTATCCTGGTTAAGTCAATCAGAGACACAAACAGCAGACTCCCAGCTCTGCCCTGCACCCCTTTTTGTCTGCATCAGCCCTCTGCACCCTAACCCAAGTAATGTTCAGCAGTACTCATGAAACCCAGACCAGAGACAGTGCTCATATCCCAAGCATGGGTAGAACCAGCCCCAGCGAAGGCTAGGGAGCAAACAACACTACCTCCTGATTCAACTACCTACACCATGTCAGTCTGAGCACCAAGGAGACATGAAGAAGGGTGGGGATGAGCTTAGTCCACGCTGCCCTTGAGCATCACAGCCCTCTCTCTGCTGAGCAGCCCCAGAACATGAGTTGACTGGAGCAAAGGTCAGCAGACATGATACTCCACAACCATATGCAACTGGGTACTGTGCCCACATATTCACTGGGTTCACAGCTGCACTGTATGCACACATGCTCTGTGACTTCATCAGCACAGGCTCCACCCATGAGCCGAGTTCACACCAACACCAGGTCCCCTCTTGCACTAGACCCATACTACAGTGGGGCAATTGAACTTGGCCTATACCTGCACTGGCTCCTGGAGTGGGTCCACATCTACACTAGGCCAGCTCCCATGGAGGATATTCACCTGTACTATGCTCATATCTGCACCGGGTCCTTTCCTTAACTGTATAAACATCTGTACTGTATACACACCTTCACTGCATGCATACCTGCACTGCACACACACCTGTACTGTATAAGCATCTGCACTATATGCACACCTGCCCTGTGTATATGCCTGCACTGCTTTCATAGCTGTACAGTGCCCGTACTGGCAGTATGTCCACACCTGTACTGTATTCACATAGGGATTGTAAACACACTTGCACTGTATATGCACCTGTGCTGCATACACATCTGCATTTTATGCACACTTATACAATGCCCACACTGGCACTGTGTATACACTAGCACCAAATACATACTTGCATGGTATATACAAATGCATTGTGCCCATACTTACACTGTATACATACCTGTACTGTGTTCACACTGGACCTGTTCACACATGCCTTGTGTTCTTACCTGCTCCATTTTTGGTTGGTCTTCCATTCCTAGCATTGCCAAAAATGCACAAGGCCATAGACAACCCCACCTTAGAGCTGTTCTTAGTGTTCTTATGGTGATGAAAATGTAAGTCACTGCTGCTGTTTGGATGTTTATGTCATATGTACTAAATATAATTTTATGACTTAAAATGGCTGGGAAATCAAGAGAGGATAATGTTTTCTAACACATGAAAACTACATGAACTTCGCATTTCACAGCCCCAAATGTAGTTTTCTTGGCCCACAGCTGTGTGCTTACTCAGGAAGGAGCCCAGCTGTTGGCACCGCCATGGCACTGCTGAGTATTCAGATCAAGACTGTGTATCCCTTTTCAGGGAGTGTTCACTGAACCTCATCTGGATGGTTGAGTTCATGAGGACAAGACTGCAGCTAGATCTTGCCATCTGTCCTCCTAAGCTTCTCTGATCCTGGGCACCTGGGGCCACTTTCAGTCAGCCTGCCAAGTGGATGCAGGGTGGTTGGATGGATGAAAAGTGTATGTCTGAGTGCTTGGCTGAAGAGATCTTCAGCTCTGTAGACGCCTTACTCTCGGGAAGTGGGTATATGTTTATAGTCTTGGAAAGTGGGTATATGCCTATAGTCTAGGAAAGTGAGTAGATGAATATACTCCCAGAAAGTGGGTATATGCCTGTGTTCCTGTGTGCCATTTGGAGATTATTTTACAAATATTTCCTTTTGGAGATGTTGCCTCTGGAAACATTGGGACATTCTCTCCACCTCCAAAAAGTCAGCTGTGACTCTGCTTTCCTCTCTCCCCTGCCATCTATGCCCTCAACTGCACTTTCCCACCCAGGTCTAGCCTGCCCATATGTGTTTAATTTCTCCATGGAGGATAGCTGTGACAGATATAATCCCAACTGATCATCAGGTAAGCTGCTTTCTGTGACACCCTGGGCATGGCTTCTTCTGACATTCTTGGATGACTATAATGACAGGATGCACATCACACACACACACACACACACACACACACACACACACACACACACACCACAGATACACACACATAGAGAGACAAAGACAGGGAGAACATCTCTTCTTCCCCTGAGGAGTGGCACCATGTGACAGTACCCAGTCACCCACAAGGAACATTCTGAAACCCCTGCTCCCTGTAGATCTCTGTCTCAGTATCTTGTTGGCTTGTTTTGTCCAGCACTGTATCATTTCGTCAGTTTTGCTGTCTGTCCAGAGGAGAACTCTGCATGTCTAGATGTCAAGGTGGTGGGTGAGCAACGCCCTAGCACGCACTGCACATCATGTGACACACACAGCCCCAACCTGTCACAGTCTCACACTCTTGCTAACAGGATCTTGCAGATGCACTTGGTTCACCCCTTTCTGTGGTGGGCTTCTGTAGGACAGAGAGAGCAGGAAATACAGGCTCAGTAAACAGGACTCAGAGGTCAACTTGTCACCCTTTCCCAGTGGGCTCCACTTTCAGAAGGAAGAGGAAGATTTGATGAGGGTAGCCTTCACCAAGTGTGGAACTCCCAGACCTGTACTTTAACTGAGTGGGTCTGCAGACACCTTTCTCCGGGAGCATCAAGAACATGCCAGTAGCATCCTCCTTCCACAAGACAGTGAGTGGCCTCTTCTTTTTCGGTTTGACCCTCATGGTTGCCAGCATTAAGCTGTGTGTCTTCGTTGCTGTCTGCTAGGGTTCTGAGACAGATTACCAGGAATCTGTTGGAAGTGTGCTAGACTTCACAAATACAAGGTAAGCAAGACCATGTAAACTTGAAGTCTAGGTCAGTAGGAAATATCTGTATCATTTATGTTCCATTTTATCCAAATCTCAAATGCAACTGTTTCTCTGGTGACTGTGAACAGGAACAGAATTGTGTTTATGGAAGGGTCTGAGAAAATGACTATAGGTGTGCATCTTCCCATCTCTTGTCACTGAAGGGTCCCACACAGATATTCACCTCACCAGATTTGCATTTACCTTAAGAAGACATGGGGATGCAACTGAGACATTTCCCTCTCAATTCCCCAAGCACTTTACCCAGGGACTAAGGCTGTTCTTCAAAGCATTTGAAGACTATTTTAAAAGTTTGGCATCATTTTTCTTCCTAAAATGTGAGACTTCTTGTCTGTATGGCAATAACATTCTTTACTGAATGTTCTACCTAACCACAACCTGCTTCTCTGCTCTGTGGAGGCCACCTTCAGCTTGTATCCCCTCGAGTTTCACATAAGCGGAACTCTGTGGATTGCTCTGCTTGCCTGGACTGTCCTCATTCCTGGGCTGGTTCTTAAAACCTTATGAACAATTGGAAAATGCATGTTCCTATCCTGTCTCTCACCCTTGTTTCTCACACTGCCTTGCATGCAGCAGAATGCTCAAAGATGGTACCATGAATTAACAACCCAGGCAGCCCTAGAGAATTCCTGCATAGTAATAAGTGATCTATTAAATACCCCTGAAAGGATTCTCACTGTAAAAATGTCTGTCAACATCATTTCAGATATTTTTTATAAAGTACTAGTAGTAAGACATTAAAAATGACAAAAATGTCTTTAATCTATTTTTAAAAATGTTATCATGTGAGATACCATTCATTTCACAATAAACAGCTATTGCCTAGACTGGTCTGTCCAGCTGCAGGCTGCTCTGCTGAAGCAGGAAGACATTTGCTTTCCAGAAGGTCCTCAATGGTCTTGGCTCCACTTCTCTATGTCTTGGCAATGACTGTTCTTCTTAGGACTTGGGACAAGGAGAGATGTGACAGATGTGACATCTCCTTCTTTTGAGCAAACAAATAAATGCACCATGCCCATTCATTAACCAACCATCTCCACAGGAAGAGACAGACAGACAGAGTTGTAGTGATGGCATCCCAGCCCTCCTTTGTCCATCTGAAGTCCAGGCTATCCATAACGCAGCACACTTCTGAGTTTGATGCCCCATGTTCTTCATGTGTGTTCTGGTGGTGTGCTGTGAATACCAGTCAGGCAGGAGCCTCTTCCTTCTGAGAACTTGAGGTCGCATTTGTCTGCAGGAGACGGGCTGGAAGGCTGCATGTGCAAAGCCTAGGAAACTGGGGAAGCCAGCCTGTAAAGCCAGGACAGAAACAAAGGATGGCACCGGTCGATCCACTGAGAGCTCTAGAACTTTCCCTTGATTCCAGGGCATGTCTGGCAGCTGCAGTGGATACCAGAGTTTCTCAATAAGTCTATTTAAATAGTAATACAAATGATCAGGCATCACCAGTTTAGTAAGCAGAGACTGAAGGGCAGATTGTATCTCAATTCTGTATGCAATGTTCTTTAGGGATTGTGAGTTTGAGTCTTCTTCATCTGCTCCAATACATCGGATTCTAAGACACACCCTCCCAAAGCTACAATCACACACACTTTAAATAATGCTTTTATTTATTCTTTGAAATTTTCATACAACATATGTGGAGTATATTATTCCCTTCCCCCAGCTTCCTACACACCCAACTTCATGTTCTTGATCTCTCTTTTATAAAAACAAAAACATAGAGGCCAATTTGTGTTGACCAATTACTCCCGGACCTAGGGCCTGTCCTGGAATGTGGTTAATATACCAGGTGTCCCTTCATTGAAGAAAACTGACCCTCCCCCACCCAGCAGCAATCAAATGCCAGTAACTCCTTGGCTAGGGGTGGGAATTCACACCCACCTCCCCCCATCCATGCTGGGATTTTTGTCAAGTTTGAGCTTGTGGCGGTCTTGTGGCATAAAAGCATACATAATTGTGACTACTGTGGACTGCCTGGCTCACAGAGAGTAGTGTAGTCACACTGTACACAAGACCTCCACAAACAGGGAGTGGTGTAGTCACACTGTACACTAGACCTCCACAACCATCTCTCAGGGCTAAAGCTTTGCTCCCATTAACCAATTCTCCTCCCCTCACGCCACCCACCCCCCCCCCAGGTATATCAGAAACTCTTGTTTTGTTTTAGTTCATTTTAATCTATATTTGTATGTATATATATGTGTGGATTTGAGGATGGGTGTCTGAATATGTACTTAGTATGTGTGCAGAGGTCAGAGGTCAACCTTGAATGTTGTTTTTCATATACTGTCCATCTTTTATTTTGAGATAAGATCTCTCACTGCCCTGGAGGTCACCAACTAGGTTAGGGTATGATGTTTTGAATGAGAAATGGTCCTCCATTGTCTTGGTACCCAGTTGGTGACACTTTGGGAGGTTTAAGAGGTATGACCTTGTTGGAGGAAGTGTGCCACAACAGGTCGGTTTTGAGAGTTTAAGGACTCCTGCCAAAGTGAATTAGTTCTCTTTGTTTTGTGCTTACACTTTAAGATGTAAGTCCTTGGCCTCGTACTCCTGCCTCCTTGCCTTTGCTCCTCCATTATAGACTCCAACCCTCTGGAACAGCATCTCAAATAAACTCTTTCTTCTGTAAGTTACGCCGGTCACCCTGTTTTATCACAGCAATAGACATGTAACCAATATAAGCCCAGTGCTAGTGAGCCCTGTCTCCACCCTCTCAGTGCTGGGATTACAAATGCGCACCGCCACACCTGGCTTATTATTTATTCTTTACAAGGAGCCAGGATTGCTATTCACACCCATACTGACAAGCTGGGAAAGCTACTTCCTTGCCATGCAACTTGGAGACTAAGGATGCATGCAAGATCTGTCCACTGCAAAACAGGCAGAAAGCATAATCCTATATAAATTTATGGTGGCTTTTGGGTGTCTAATTTTGAGGCTGACTGTTGGCCAGCCATCCTCTACTGGAGAATGCTAAATGCTGCAGGAGTTCTGGTGAAAGCGGAAGCAGCCAGAAACTCCCAGGGTGTCCCCTGCAGCTTCAGCAGCAGTGCAGCATTTCAATGCAAAGTGAGTTGAGTAGAAGGCACTGTGGACAGCATAGAAGGGGCTCAAAGTGGTCATAATGAGCAGAGCACCCCAGGTGAGTCCCGCTGATGAAGCCACAGGAACACCTAGCTAAGATCAGTGTTCCTTGAGTCTGGTGAAAAATGAAGGTCAGGGAATGGGTCCTCAGACCAGAAAAGCCACTTCCAGTCCTCTAGGCAGAACATGAGTGAACTGAAGGCTCATCCCCTGTGCTCCCTGATTAATTCCCCAGAGCTCCTTTCTACAGTGTCTCTCTCTACTGTTTTCTGTCTCATCAAGTATGCAAGTGGAATCTCAGTACTTTATTCAACAAATGTGCTGGGTATTCTCACCTTACTGGGGTTGATGTTTTAACAGGAGAGTCTTGTGATAATGGAGTACAGGTGTTCAAGGACAAGTTCAAGCTCAGTGAATATAGGAGTAGCTCCAGAGCCACACCAACTGCCTGGACACAGTGTACAACAGAAGGTGCTGACCCAGAGAGCAGGCCAGGTGCTGGTGCTATGAGGTGGGTACAGCTGTCAGCAGAGTCCATGGTCGGGGTAGGGGCCTCTGGGACAGACCAACGTTAGGAGAACCTTTGGCATAAATGACCTACGAGACAGCTGGACCAGACCCTGTTAGCTGAGCCCATGGCCCAGAGCTCCAGTTGGAAAACACCTGTGGAAGAAGCCTGTGACCTGACCCCACAACTCAGTATTCCTGGGTGGAGACATCTGGGGCAGACCCTTGTTAGCTGAACCCATATCCTCCAAGGTATGGGCAGCTGAGGCAGTCCCCTGTAGGAGGAACTCACATCCCCGTGCTCTGTGGTGGGGACTCAGAAGCAGGTCCCTGCCCAATGAACCCAAGGCCCAATGTTCCAGGACAGGGGCATCTGAGGGAGTCCTTTGCGAGTGGTACCTATTATCCAGTGTTCCCCAGTGGCAAAAGCTGTTTAGGACCCTGTTTTAATAACCAAATTAGACTCACAAGAAAGAGGTACATAGCTAACAGCCCTGGCTATGCCTACCTGACTGCCTGTTGCCACGATCCCTGCCATGATGGTCATAGATTTAGTCTCTGAAACTATAAACCCCATAAACAGTTTTTTGTTTGTTTGTTTGTTTTACTATAAATTGCTTTGCTCCTGGTGTGTTATCACAGCAATAGAACAGTAACTAAGATGGGCTTGAGGCTATGAGGAAAGCTGTGACCCTTAGGCTTTTCTTGTGGAATTCTCTCTGTCATGTCTGTCCCTGGAACCTGATGTGTGTTCTTTTGCAGGAGCCCTTAAGCCACCTGATAAGTCCAGGTGCTGGCTGCACTAAAGGACATTGCATTTTGAATAAAACTCCTGGATTCCCTCTTCTTATTTTCCCTGGTCCTTCGGAAATGTCTTAGACTGAGCAATTTGGGATCCTTTACACCCAAGAATATTTGTGCACAAAAGTGACCATTTCAGGTTCTACCTCTTTCTGCCACGGAAACTCCTAAAGTCCTCTATGCCACCACCTCCTGTAACAGCTCCCATTATAAATGAGTGAATGATTTTATGTGAGGGCCTGTGACTTACTCAGGATCCAGAGGGCCACACTGAGCCACGGAACATTTATCTTTCACAGGCAGAGAAGAGAGGAGCAGAGCCAAGAGCAAGGGTTGGTGACGTTTCTGTCGGACAAATGTGCTGCCTCAGCAGCTTCGTCATCATTTCAGCATCAGGAAATAGTTCTGGTCAGATGCACTCCCAGTGGCTAAGCTGTCAGTCACATGTGGCACCTGCTTCTCTATGAAAGTAACAGCAATTTGGGGCCTGCCGCTTTACCCAGCATTCCAAGCTCAGAATCTCAGAAGTTCATCAAGCCTTGATCTTCACAGAGGAGTCTTCCTGTGGGATGGAGATAGCTCCCCTCACTCCCATCCTTGTGTTCAATCTCTAGTTATGTGTCATCTTCTGTGCCATTAAGGCTTAAAGCCCACTTAACCCTCTGCCTAAGTTTGCTGTCTATACTGCACAGTGGACCATGCCTGGGTGCTTTCATGAGGCTGGAAAGACTTACTGGTTGTGTTTCAGAATTGCTGTGGTGCTGATGATGGAGTGAGAGCTGGGAAGTGGTATCCAGACCCACATTCCTGTGTCTCCAGTCCAGACTTGGGACTCCAGGAGAGCTGTGTGAATGACTGCAGGGACCCCATGTGCACTGCCTGCCACCATCTGCCTGCTTAGAGTTCTGCTTCTCAGCGGTTTACAGAGAAACAACTGGTTTTACTGGAACTAGAGTGATGCTGACATGGGCTTAAAACAAAGGAGTATTCCTGAGTGTCCATCTTCAAAGAGTCACTTCCTCAGTTTGGGGAAGTTTTAGGAGTATTAAGGAATTACCCACTCATGAAATTAAATAGATATTGAGAAAACCAAGGGTACTACTCAGGAAACAGAGACACCAGTGGGGACATGGAGACATTCCTACAGGTGCCAACTGAGAAGGATACATCACAGTGTTGCCTTACCTTTCACTGACCCAACAACATCTAGTCTGACTTTGGTATGCAGTGTCACAGTCCAAGGTTCTTGAAAAACTAATCAGTCCCTGGGGAGACTGGTCCTGGAGGGTGTGGGCCACACCGCAGACGTAAATGAATTGCAGGTTTTACTTATCCTAAAGCAAAGTAGGTAACATCATCAGGACTTCAAGTGGAAGATGTTCCCAGCCTCACAGCTGGGCAGCTGTAGGACCTGTGATTCCTAGAAGGAAGTCACCAAAACGAGGAGAGAAGAGCCTCAGGGTCATTGGTAAGGATTGACCAGAAGAGGAGGTCCCATGGAAGACAGCGGGATTGGGACCACAGAACCAGAACATGGTAGAGGGCTTGTATCTGGCTGACCCTCAGAATCATTTCAACCCCAAGGAGTCTAGAAGACAGGGCATGCAGAGAGGGAACAGGACCTGTGGGGGCATGTTGAGGGACATTATCAGTTTCCTCTGCCTGGCCCACAGGTTCAACATCAGGGCTGAGTGGTCTTCTTGGAGCATGGCTTTCTCATGCACAATGGGTGTATCCTGAGGCTCTCATTCACCCCAGAATCTCTTCCTTGATGCAACCACTCTGTAGATCCCATGAGCCCTACTCTCACTGGGATCTGCTTTCAGCAGAGGTTTAAGTTATATGTGATACGAAGAAGCCCCAAACATGGATTCAGATTGGCAGGGAATTCTTATGTTTCTGACTGTCCTGATGTTCTCCCCTGTCCTGGTAGTAGAGCTGGACAACACGATCCTGAAAAGCAGGGCCTTTTCCATGCGCCAAAGCCTTACATGACTTCAGCAGACTAGAGCCACTATGCTGTCACTAGCTCAGCCCACCAAGTGTTAAGAAGTCCTGGGGGTTACAAGGTAGAAGCTATAATAGTGGAGCTTCATGCCAGACTCCTGGGCTGACAGTGCTGACCATGGACCAGAAACCTTTCAGCAGTCTGGAAAACTGGCCAAGAAGTGTGAGGAAGATAGGGGAGAAGACAGAAAGGAAAATGGCTAGGGGAGTGCCACAGCAGAGACACTTGGGCTCACCTACTGGCTAGACCAAGATCATGAGTGAGTGTATCCACAGAACCACAAAATGTGGCTGCGTTATCCTGAACCCAAGAGGTCACATGCGGGCCTCATTGGCACTGAAGGAAAACATGGGTCTCTTACTTAAAGTGAAGAGGTTTAGGGACAGCAGAAACCAGTCATCAAATGATATTTCCAGAAAATAAATAACACACTCTTTCTCTCTCTGTCTCTCTCTGTCTCTCTCTGTCTCTCTCTCTCTCTCTCTGTCTCTCTCTCTCTCTCCCCTCTCTCTCTCTTCTCTCTCTCTCTTTGTGTGTGTGTGTGTGTGTGTGTGTGTGTGCCCACCCATGCCTGTGCACAACTGTGTACATGCCAGAGGAGGTCATCAGTATCTTCTTCTATCATGACTCACCACTTTGTCCCCTGTCACTGAGCTTGTAGAAGACTATTTTGGGGTGTTTTTTTGTTATTCTGGTGGCCAGCAACCTACTTCCCTGTGTTGAGATTGCAAGTCTGCGTGGCCACACCCAGCATTTTTTGAGTTTCCAGGGTCCAGACCCAGGCCTTGGTGCTTTTGCAGCAAGCTCTCTTATCTAACGAGCCATCGGCCCCAAACAATTTTCTTTTACTAAATTTACTGTCAGGTTGGACAGATGAATATATATAAAGAAAATACACTAAATATATTCCATAAAAATTAGTCAGCCATTAGAAAAAAAAAATCCTGTCCTTTGCAGAAAAGTTGATAGAATTGGAGATCCTTATGTTGGAAAATAAGCCAGAGTCAGAAATCTCGCATGGTTTCTCTCATCTGAAGAATGCACATTCAAGAAGCTTAGATGTAAGATAGAAGGGACACTGTGGGAAGATGTGCAGGAGAGTAAGTGATGGGAAAGGTGTATATTTAATTGCCTCCAGAAAATGTTGCAAGGAAGCCTGCCGTTTTGCACAACTGGTACACACATACTACTTTTACATTGGATCTAATAACAATACAAAATAAAATGTAGAGAGTGGCCATGAGGAAGGAGCCCCCTCTTCAAGAACTCATATCCTACAAGCACCCCTAAATTCAAAAATCTTCGGTTTGTAATAGGCTTCAAATTAAGAATTACCACCACCCACCATGGCATTTATTCCCACTTTCTCCCACTGTTTCAGTCATTAACTCTCAAGCCTGCACTGAGGACACAGAAACACGGTGTGACGTGGGCTTTGCTGAGTGAATGGCGCCTGCCCTAGAGTTCGGCTTTGCTTTTAACAGGACTTTTGTTTTAGTTGCATTTCTTAAGCTGATTAGTAAGGATGGGATTTTAATTGGGGTCTCCATTTTCTTTGAGTCTTTGGAAGACATCAGTTTTGTTTTGTTTTTTGTTTTTTTGTTTTTCTTCCCAACACATAATTAATCAGTGGAGGAAAATCTTCCCAGGAATCACTTTGTTCTCCCTCATTCTGTAGGGAATTACTTGGTCTTGGTCAAAGCAGGTTAGGCCTCTATA
This sequence comes from Lophiomys imhausi, assembly GCA_907164525.1. Lineage (NCBI taxonomy): Eukaryota > Metazoa > Chordata > Mammalia > Rodentia > Muridae > Lophiomys > Lophiomys imhausi. The sequence goes on along the minus strand of CAJQZJ010016246.1, from coordinate 1,974,229 downwards.
CAAAAGATATCTTAATGATGTCAAGATGAAGCCTGCATTTCTCACCTTCGCACCAGAAAGAGTGGAAGAGTATCTTTTTCTTTTCTTTTTTTTTTTTTTTTTAAAGTAGCCAATCTGTCCAAAGCCCCAGGCCCTCACTTCATTATGACTGGACTCACAAATCCGCACAAGTGTGTGAGCTTCCTGCCTGGGCCCCAAAGCAGCAGTGGGAATGGCCCTCCATCACCACAGGAATGCATTTATGATCATGCGATGCTTAAGTCTGTTTTTATTTCTCATTTTATGGAAAATGCAGCCGTAATCCCTTCAGAATTCCCCTCTGCTTAAATCTCAGAGAGCGTTCTCGGCCGCCTCTTAACGTCTCAAGGGTCCTTCAAGTTGCATAAGCCCATATTCAACAGGTAAAGCCCACTTTGTTCTGTAGAGATGGCTGGAAATAATGCAAAATTAAAGATTTAATCTTCTGGGGACGACGTGGCCTTCCTTAGTCTATCACAAAGAAACCAAAAGTCTAGCTAGCACCTCCTCAAGATGCAGGGAGGTCTTTGATTGGCAGGGTTTGCTGCATTGATTTCCCCATACTATGTTACTAGAAATTTTATTAATACAATTAAGCAAAGAAACCAGGGCAGCATTCAAAGTTGTGGGAGAACTCCTTCCTGGTGACTGTTGATTTCAGTAGCAACCCAAGTTACGGTATTTGTGAGCAGGGGGAGTAAAGAAACCAAGCTTCAGTGACAAATTAAGTTGTTTTTGTTTTTTGAGGCTTTGTGTGTGTGTGTGCATGCGCGTGTGTGCGTGTGTGTACTGACAGGAGAACCCAGGCCCTACCAATATAACTCACAGGTGGCAGTCAAAACGTTGATATGAGAGGGTGGAGAGCAGAGCTCCTGTGGACTGAATGTGTTCTTTGTTACCTGTCACCAAGCATTCCAGGAGACTTTCAAGTAGAATAGTCTGCCATTTGAATTAACTTCCCAAATGCAGTGTTTTTGCAAACATGGTAAGAGATATTTGTGTTTGCTACCTTGCTGTTGAGCTTTGGTCCACAAACAGATATTTTTGTATCTATGCCAGCACTCCGCCCTGTGTCAGGGCATGGAGGGTCCCCTGTAGACACTTGTTACATGAATTTTTACCAAGAGATGTGAACAAACATCTATTCACCCCAGATAAGGCACCAACACCTTAAAGATCCAACTAAAGTCCACCTTGGTGAACCACCAGAGTTACTGAGTTTCCTTACAGAGCATGGGTGAGGGGCTCATGATCACAGGAGTATAGCCGACCCCAGGGTAGCTGCATCACCACAAAACCTATTATCATAGATGGCGACCTCATGAAAGCTGAACAATGGAGTCCCACTTTTGGTGAACCTTCTGCCTCCCATACACTCTAACAACTCCCAAGACCCCCTGCAGCTGGAGTGGGAGCAGGGGAAAGTCATAGCAGGGATGCAAGGTAAAGGTCCTTGGACTTTCATCCTCTATGGCATGCTAGCAGCTCCACTACCACTCCAAAAGACCCAGCTGTCACTATGTCCTGTATCTGGGTTCTCATTTAGTTGCCATGGCTACCGGGCCCTGGTTATCCAAGGTGGCTGGGATGGTCTTGGTATGTCTGGAGGGAAATGCCACATTTCTACTCGGTATTCTGTCAACGTCCTTATGGTAGTCCCAGAGGAAAACTTAGTGTCTTAGGAAGAAGGATTCTGAATGGGATGGGAAGTAAAAGGGATGGGACGTTCATTAAAGTGGAACAGAAACTCAGGAATCAAAACCCGACTGATGTCTACCTAGGTGGGAGCAGTTCTGTGCCAGAGCACCCTCTTGGCTTTCCTGATGGGAGCTCTAAGGAAGAGACCTCTGCCTTGTTGACTGAATGCACGGACTGTGTGGAGGTATCCACTAAAGAAGAAAGGTGAGGTCAGTTGCAACCTGTGGATGCTGAACTGCTCAGATGACACTGAGAGCAGGGAGCAGTTGCAAGGAACAAAGCCTGCACTGTGATTCCCCATGGCCACACTGATGAGTAGGCCCAGCCCTAGCAAAGCCAGGGGAACCTCAGAACACCCATGGCCCTGGGGTCACACACACGTTGCTGAGAGGGATGAGTGGAAATATGAAAAAACCCTACACAGTGAGCAAGAGATGCTGAGGAAGCAGGGCATTCACATGCCATACATGAGTGGAGAGAGATCCTGATGGTTCAAGATTTTCTTTCCCCTCTCTGGGGTCACATTTCCTCTAGGACTGTGTCACTACTATCATGGCCACCAGTAGGGCCTGGCACTAGAGGCTGACCCTGCTCTGGGAACAAGCAAAGTGGTGGACCACCCAAATGTCCCCACCTGGGCTCTGGAGCCCTGTGGTTGGCATACTGTAACCTTCACTTGCCAATATTTTCATCTGTGCTCTCAATGGCATAGGAGCAGACAGCATGTGCACCCAAGGACACTGTCAGTTGACAGGGATGCATCAAAGGTTCCAACTCCCAATTCAGCCTCCAAGAGATGACACCTCTCAAAGCACAAGTGTTGAAATTGTTAGCATTCAGAGGGTCTCTCCTCTCAACGCTAAGCTGCTCACAGGACTAACATGGTCATAGGCAGGTCACAGAGAGCTTTCAGGCTGTGGGTCCCGTGACAATGATTTTCTGTCCTGTTGGGCAGCTGATAAGCACAGAGATGGTGTCAGTCATCCAATGTAGCATAGAGGTCCTGACTGCTGTGCAACATCTCTAGTGCTGTGTAGCCAAGTACATGCAAGACCTGCAGCCCTGGGCAGCAATTCACATTCCTCCCATGGCAGCATGCAGGCCGACACAGTCCTGGAGAGGGAGCTGAGAGTTCTGCATCCAGATCCACAGGTAGAAGCAGGAGAGGGGGGGGGGAGAGAGAGACAGAGACAGAGAGAGAGAGAGAGAGAGAGAGATGCTGGACCTAGCTTGAGTATTTGAATCCCCAAAGCCCACCCTCAGTGAAACCCTTCCTCCAACAAGGCCACACCTACTCCAACAGGATTTGGAATCACCTAGGAGACACACCTCTGTGTGTGTTCCTGAGGATGTTTCCAGAGATGTTTAACTAAGGAGGAAAGGCCCATCCTCAAAGTGGGTTGTACCTTTTGACAGGTCTGAGAAAAGCCGTATCACCTACCCTCCCCTTATTACTTTTTCTGAGCAAGAATATCTGTCACTGTTATCAGAAACCTGCTTTCCAGCATGAACTCGACACCATGACCCTCTAGGAAGTTTCTGCTTTTGAACACTAGACTGTGACTTGTGAGTAATACAGCTTTGTGAACTGGGCAGCTGTTGGGTTCTCAGCCTCTCCAGCATGCAAATGGCCACTGTTGGACCACTCTATCCAATAAATCCTTGTTTGTGGTGCATGTGTGCATGGGTGCGTGTGTGCATGGGTGTGTGCGGGTGTGTGTATGGGTGCATGTGTGTGTGTGAGTGTGTGCATGTGTGTATGTGCGTGTGTGTGTGTGCATGTGTGTGGTGCGTGTGTGCATGGGTGCATGTGTGCATGTGTGCATGGGTGCATGTGTGCATGGGTGCATGTGTGCATGGGTGTGTGCGGGTGTGTGTATGTGCGTGTGTGTGTGTGCGAGTGTACGTGTGTGTGTGCCCGTGTGTGTGCGTGTGTGCATGGGTGCATGTGTGTACGTGCATGTGTTCCTGTCCCTTTATAAACCTTGGCTGGTACCGCAGGGTGGAAGCATCCTTGTTGGCTCTTTAAACTTGCACTTGAGTACAGAACCAGCACTGGTTCAGGGAAATTTTCCTGACTAGGAATTCAGAGAAAGATGCTGATTTGGGGACCGTAAAGTGCTGGTGATTAACATTCAATCTTGTCTGCTAATTTATGAAAACTCGGAAAACCTCTAAATCTATTTTGGAAGACTGGGGTGAAATTCAACCTGACGCTGAGGTCCACCAGCTCCTTCACACTGATATTGAGCTCTATCTCTGGCTGTGAAAAGGAAAAAGACAAAGTTATAGGGGTTGGTGGAAATCATGGCTCTCACCACACATCTAGGTGACATTCATTAATGAAGAAATGAGGCTGGGGTTCTAGATTTTAATTTAGCCCCATCAAAGTAGCCATTGCTCCTCAAAACATTCAGTCAGACTCAGGATAGCTCCCCTGTGAAAAAGAATATTTACTATGCTCGTTAACATAGAAAACAAATAGATGAACAAGCTATGGTAGTGGTTGTAATAGATGGAGATGGGGACCGAGGGGTCCAGCCTCTCTCCAACTGCAGCCAACATGAGGCCAACACTCCTGTCCAGTCTCTAAATGATGTCTAAACAGGAGTCAGCTTTCCAGACTAGCCACACCAGCCTATGAGCACCCTAAGCAGGCTGGGCTTCTTTACTCCCTTATCTGTGTCCATGTGGAGTCATTTCTCCTTTAAAGGAAAACAAACAAAACACCCTGTTCTAGCTTACAGAGCTCACTTCAGTGCAACCAAGAATATGGATACAGAGAAGGTTTTCCAGGGAGAGCACGTTCCATAAACTGCCAGCCTTTGCCATGCAAACAAACACTTGCAACCTGGAGAGTTTCTCATTTGGAGATTAGTGAGATAGTTTCACTTACAACATCGTTAACATTTGCAAAGAACAGAAACCACTCTCTTTCCTGAGATTTGAACAGAAGAACTCAACCATTAATTATCACTAGTAAATGCTATTGCTTAAAAGTAAACATGTTTCATTTGGCAGACAGTGTTGGTTGTGTAGTGATGTTAGAATTTGTCTGTGTGTGTGTGTGTGTGTGTGTGTGTGTGTGTGTGTGTTCAGGGTGCAACTAAACCATCTCTCTCCAGATCTGAGTGCTGCATGAGACATGAACCTACTCACCCCAAAAAGGAAACAACAGACTAAAGTCTGGATACCACTAAAATCCAGCTTGGTGAACCATTACGTTTATTGGCCTTTACTTACAGGAGAGGGTAAGGGTTACCCCTTACGTGCAAGAGTAGAGATGACTCAGATCCAGCTGCATAACCAAAAGCCAACCCCAGCATGAGTGAAGACTCATGAGAGATGGAACCCTGAATCTCTTCACAACTGGCAGGTAGCTCATCCAGTCCAAAGAATGCCTCTTCTGTGTAGTTCTGCTGTTCTGAGTCTTCTTATGGATTATATAACCTTGGGAAGGGAGATGCCTAGCACACCTCGTCAGTTTCAGGGACTTCCTGAAGAGCCTCATTTTAGAAATCCTTGCATCTTATGTCTGGAAGAAAATTGCTACACAGCAGTGGCTGTTTGAAGCTCACCTGTGTCATCTAGGTCATGAGTCATACAAGAAATGGGCAAAGGTTTCCACCATTTAGTGCCAAGTACCTCCTCAAGTCTGACTATCCCTCTCTCAAGGTCCATGTAGCCATAGAAGAAGGTGTTCCATTTTGAACTCATGCCCATGACCAAGATTGGATCTTCAACCACAGAGCCTGTCATCCTCCTGTGTAAGAACTTCCTTCCTGTGTTTGCTCTGTTGGTGATTGCCCAGGATACACTGACTGTCATCTTAAAGGCCAGACCCAAGCATAAGGGTACTGAGGATTCCCAGAGACAATGTCTCTGACTCACCTCCAAATCCTCCCCACTTGAGGAGATGACCTAATCAAGAATTAAAGAAGACAATGTGAAAACCAACCTGGTATGTAGTGTGAAAGGGGATCTAAATGTAAGCTCATTGCCCTACCCCCCCCCCACCAAAAAAAAAGATTTTAAAGCATTGAGTTAGTTACCTTTAACTGTTAACTAGACAGAACCTTGGGTTAATAGAGAAGATACCAATCTCCACTAAGGGATTTGCCAGATCAGATTGGTCTATGGCATGTCTGTGAGGGATTGTCTTGACTATTAATTGATGAATTTTCCACTGTGGGCAGCACTATTCCCTTGGCATGTGCCTCTGGGCTGTATAAAAAAAGCTAGCTAACCATAAGCCTGTGGGCCAGCAAGCAGCATTCATTCATGGTTTCTGCTATACTTCCTTGGATATGAGGCAGCTCTTGTTTGAGTTCCCATTTTGACTTCCCTCAGTGATAAACTGTGACCTGGAAATATAAGCCAAATAAATTCTTCGTTCCCCTAAATTACTTTTGGTCTGATTGATGTATCAGAGCAGTAGAAAGCAACCTGGAACAGTTAGTTGCATTTTCACCTCTCCTGCTCTGCAGTGCCCTGCACACATGTGGCCTCTTCCTCTTTGTCTCTTTGCCATATTCTCTTCTCTCCTCCCCATCTGGTCTGCTTCTCTCACCAAGAATGGTTTTCCAGATCCTCCACAGTTTCCAGGACCAGCCTGTGGCAAAGAGTTTTTCTTCCTTAGTCTGTGCCAAGGTTCATCATCCTAATGTCCCTGAGAACATCTTCAGTTTGAAAGAGAATAGACCAAAAGCAAGCCAAGCTCAAAGGGCTGCTGGGCCACAGGTGGCTCTGGGGTGTAGCCTTGACCTCTGAGCAGACTCCCTACTGAGCTGGTCCTCACAGCACTGCAAACCAGTTCCTGTGGCCAACGCTGACACATAACACATCTTATCTCCCCAAAGCACAGTGAATCAAGAGCACTGTGCTCTTTTCCCAAGCAATGTGGTAGGCCTCTTTTCCTAGTGTTGTGCCTGGCCTCTGCCAGCCATTACAGCCACATACACAGATAGCTGGCCTGTTCTCCTTCTCTAAGTGACTTAGTTCTGATGGCCAGCATGCATAGCCTCAATGCTGCCATGAAAATCCAGGCTCCTGCTTGACCTGGCAGTGACAATGTCTTTACAATGAGACACAGTACTCCATATCTCTGCGAATCTTTCCTGCCATCCTCACACTTGTACCCTGGTGGTTAGGGGTAAATGGGAAATCCATTCCTCCCCTCATTCCATCAAAGAGAGAGACAGTGCATAAGTGACCATCGAGTCACACAATTTGGTGATATCTGCCACTGCCTAGCCCAGCCACAAGACCCCTAACTCCCAGAGTGGAGATACTTTGACTGGTTTTGATTTGCTTGCCACTGTTTTGATAGCTAGAAATGGATTCTGGGTCAGGGGAAGCCTCTGGTAGTCCATATTTGTCTGAGATGTGTAGTGTGACAGAATATTGCCATGGTCCTCACCAAATGAAGGACCAACAATATCACCACAGCATGAGAACTCACCCACATTTGTAGATGACGAGTGAGGGTTGCCAGGGGTGTTGTAACTGCTCTATCCACTTAGAAAACAAATGGTTTCTGAGCATCTGATGTTTTAAATCCCTGATTTCCATACAGCCATGACTCCACCATGGCTGGGGTGAGGATACACACAGATGGGACTGTCACACTGAAGACTTCAAAACTAAAAGGAAACTTTAAAGGGCCAGGGTCCCATTTTGCAGGTGCTGCTGTGGTAGAGTGGGGCACTGGTTCATTTCTTGGCTGAATTGACATGGACATTCAGGATTCCTGACCCTGCGCTAGAGTGAAGGGACAATATAAAAAGGTGCCCATCACACAGTGTGCCTGGACGTTTCTGCACAGTGCAGAGGTAACTCCCCAGTCAGTCTGCTGACCCCACATTGGCTGTGGAGGAAGGGAGGTCAGAGCCTGGATGGAAAGTCTACATCTTATCCTAAGTACACCATTAGCAAACTGATCCTTAAGCCTCATGGTTGCCCGACCTTGGGTCCTGTGCCCTATGCTTATGATCCTATGCCAAGTCCACAGCTGAGGTTTGTCCTGTTGCTAATCTAGGAGGGCGACTGTCTTGTCCTGAGGCTGCTTTAGCTCAGACTTTTCAGAGCCAGGTTGTGTGTCTTCCACAGTGCAGAATCAGCCTACTGAGAAAGCATTAGACATCATTGTTTCTACATTATGCTGTGCCCTGACAACCACATCATGGGAAAGAGAAAACAAAGCCCACTTCAACCCACCTATCTGGCCTGTGATAGCATAGTACCCATCCCATCAGGACAGTGGGCATCCTCAGACCATTTGGAGCACAACCTGTAGGACAGGGGTCCCAGTGTTTATCTTTGCAGGAAGCAACTAGCTTGAACTGCAGCTCTGTTGCTATGGTACCCAAGGTCCTTAGTTTCTATGGCACCACTCCTGGAAGGCAGGCAGAGGATGACTGGCCTCAAGTACATGGGGAACCCCCCCCCCCATTTCTCACATAAAAGGTATAAATGCTATGGGAGCTGTGGAGGGTTTATAGCCATGTGTGCTGATGACAGCTCGTGCACCAGATACAGATCCTACGACCACAGTCCTTGCTCCTCGGCGCTAGCTTTGCCTTGCTGTCTGAGGCTGAGCCACTGGTGGGACCAAACAGATTAACAGAAACAGACTCTGCTAGATGCCAGTCCCTCTGATGTCTGCACCTCCCAAGACAACAAGTGAGGCCACTGGAGAGTGTGGAGGTGAGCGAGCAGGGGTTTGAAAGAGAAGATTTGCTGTGGAAGGAGGAAGAGGGAGCTTGACATATTCCCAGCCTCATTGCACACATCTACCAAGCCCAGACTCTAGCTGGACCCTCTCAATGACGCCATCAGGTGCTGATGGAGTGAGGGAGGCTGATGTCAACCTCTTGCACTCACACAATGCCTGTGATGCTTCATCTAAAAGGTCCCAGAGGTGTGTGTGAATGGCACCTTCCAAGTCTGGGAGCCCAGTCATTGCTACTGTTGGGAGCTGATCCCACATGACGTCATCATCGTTGGCTCTCCTCTTATTAGACTCCCAGTCTCACTCACTTACAGCATCTTCCCATCAGAGCCAAGCACTCCCCTCTCTCCATAACTTTAGTCTTCACATCTGGATACCTACTGAGCAGGTGACACAGTGACATGAATGAGTGAGTCCTCTCCAGGCAGAGAGTCCTCTCTCTGGCTTCCACAGAACACCACAGGTGGAGTCATTTACAAAGAGTCACTTTCCCTTTCTGGGCAGTGGGAAGGTTAATGTCCAGGTACCTGCACCTGATGGGTGATGGCTTTGCTCCAGGATGGCATGGTGGAGGGCAACCCCTGGTGACACAGGCAGTGAAGGAAGAGGGCAGGAGCTGGAAGCTCACCTTTACCCCAGCCCTGGAAAAGACTGATGAACCTCACCCCCGAGAACTGAGCCCCCCAGAATGTCATCCCCTCTCTAAGAACCCAGCTATGTGGGGATGATATTTCCAAATGTGAATTTAAGGAACATTCAAACCACGACAGACTTAGAACCCATTTGCATTTGGGAGAGCATGACACCCCTCTACCTGGCACCACAAACCCCAAGGCCTCTCTGCTACAGCCCACACCTGCTGGGCCTGTCACTCTTCTTTAGTACTGTGTTGACTGAATCTTTCTGTTTGAAGTTCTGTTCTACACTCTGTACTTGTTCTCAGGAGTGAAACAGAATTTTCTAAAAAAAAAAGGTTCTGACCTCATGGAGGCTGTGATAGTTTAAATAAGAACGGCCCCCATAGGCTCATATATTTGAATACTTGGTCACCAAGGAGTGGCACTATTAGGAGGTGTGGCCTTGTTGTAGGAAGTGTGTCACTGTGGGGGTGGGCTTTGGGGTTTTAAATGCTCAAGACAGATCCAATGTCTCACTTTTCCTGCTGCCTGTGGATCCAGATGTAGAACTCTCAACTCCTCCAGCACCTTGCTTCCCACCATGCTGATAATGGACTAAACCTCTGAACCTATAACTCAGCTGCAATTAAATGTTTTTCTTTGTAAGAGTTGCTGTGGCCCTGGTATCTTTTCACAGTACTAGAGCACTGACTAAGACAGAGAGAGAGGGAAGAGCTCCTACACAGCCATTGGAAGTCCTACCCTTTCTGCCCAGTCCTTTCCTCCTGGGTTTGCTTGGGGAGCTGCCTATTCCACAGGCCCTGTGCACTCCAAACCTTGACCCCCGAGTGGCCCCATGTCTAGCCTTCAGAGCACAGTTAGGGGAATAAGATCTATCCCAAATTTCTCATTGCAGTGGTGGTTCTGCATTCTTCTTCCTCCCTCAGGGTGTCTAGGTACTGATGCACACAGGCCAGGAAGGATGAAGCAGAGTCTGGAATTGGTGGGGTCTGCAGGATCCTGATCCAGCAAAGGAATTCCAGGAGGAGAAAGCCTTCTCCAAAGATCTTAGTGCTACCGACCTTTTAGACAATATTTATTAAAATGGTGCTCTTAGACAGTATTTAATAAAAACAGTTCATGTGTGTTTGTTTCAGAGTGAACAAGGGCTATATAAAACTTGGGAAGTGGGAAGGGATTTTCAGGGTGGGTTTATCTTATTGGTTGGAGCTTAAGGTATTGGATTATCTCATTTACATGGAGAGGCATTGCAGGTGCTAGACTACATGACTACTAGGAACACAGCAAGGTTGTGTGTGTGTGGGGGGGGGTGTCAGGTCCATGTGCCCTGGAGCATGCAACCACAGAACAGAGAGGGAGCAGGTCTTATTCCTGTTGGCCCCAAGATTGATATTTTGGGGGTTTGAACACATCTCTGACCTCACTCTAGCCCCATGCCTGTTTTCCCTGGTCACCCAGCCTAGGTGCCCCACATGTCGCCAGCATATATCTTCATATATTGATTGGTATACTATATAGTATACTGATATACTATTGATTTTAAATTATAATGACCTATAATAATCTAGGAATCAAGCCTCTAGCATGACTATTAGAGTTTCTAAAGTAGATTAATCAAAGTGAGAACATCCTCCCTAAAAGTGGACAGTACTATTCCATGTGCAGGGGCCCTCAATTTTATTTTTTTAAAACAGGTGGAAGTGAGCTAAGGATCAGGATTTAACTTTCTCTGCTTCGCGAGGATCAGGATTTAACTTTCTCTGCTTCCCGACTGCAGATGACTATCTGCCTCACGCTCCTGCCATCAACTGTCTCTGTGAACTGTGAGTCCAAATAAATATTCCTCCTTTTAGATTCATTTTTCAGCTATATTCTTACACTATAATAAGAAAAGTAACTAATGTAGCATACAAAATATGGGTTTCATTATGGCATTGCTGTACATATATATCACTGTAGCACACAGATTTTTAACAGACTCAGTACAATGCACTGACTGGGGGATTAGAAAGTAGGACTGATGGGTGGAAAGGCCTCCCAGAAAATCATACATAGTCCTTGTGAGACCAGAAGGACTGTGGGATAAGAACTAACAGGGTTTGCACAGGAGCCAATAGATCCTTAGGAGACCCTAGGAAGATGGCCTCGGGATGAATAGTTAACAGCAAAACAAATGGACAGGTGGTTGGTTTCTCAGGCAATGTTGATGGGAACCAGAAGTAAACAGATGTAATCTTCCTCCTGTGGCCCTGGGTACCCATCTATGTCCCCATTGGCAGATCCTCACAGAGATCCCTCTGACCAAGGAGAACGGCTAGAGTGACTTGCCTAGTTTCCTATTTTCTGTTATCTCTTCCCTACAAGAAGCTGGTGATGTCCTCCCAAGTCCCCTAGAACCATTCCTGGGGGACAGAGCTGGACAAACTATCACCTTGAACTTCATTGGTCTCAGTGAAGATTAGAAAGTCCCAGAAACTTGCTCAGCATGTACACAGAGAGCTGGCAATTCTGGGGGCCCCATACTCTACCCCAGCCCACAAGGGGTGAACTAAACTCCCCATTGCAGATCAACTTTGACATGCCCTTCTGGGGGCTTTGGATAGGACTATGCCCTTATCTTCTACTCCCTGCTTGTTCTGCCTACAACTTCATTGGGTCATTGTATCACCCTACCTGCGACTGAGCCCTTCCTTCAGGGACACTCTACAGAGCATGCAGTCTAAGACACCTTCTTCTGGTAGATGATCCCCTTTGCCCACAGCTAGGCACTGTACACAGACCAGACAGTAAGTAGCCTGTCTGAGGCTCTTCCCCATATTGACTTCTGTGTAATACCATGTGCTCGGCAGCATCTCTGAACTCCCCAACGTCTATATCCAACTGAAGTTTGTGTGGACTTAACTGCTTTAACCCAGTTTCTTGTCGTCTGTCATTTGCGATGACATGTTAGGTCACAGTACCACATGGTTGCCACAGAGCAGATGTGTCAGTGTTACCTGTTGTGTGTGACAGTATTCCCAGGAATACTTGAGTAAACTTCTTCTCACCCCATAAGGAACCCAATGACAGACCAAAGTCATGATACCGCTGAAGTCCAACATAGCGAGCCAATGGGTTTCTTGGAGTGAGTTACCTACAGGAGTGTGTGTAGGTGAGGAGTCACTTACAGGAGCAGAAATGACTCAAAGACAGCTGCATAACTAACATCCACCTCCGCATGGGTGGTGGCACGCAAAGGCTGGAAACCTGGAGTGAAGTGCACAGCCTGCAAGCAGCACATTGGCCTAAGTCTCTTCTGGGCAGCTCAGCTTGTCTGGGAATGTCTCTCAGCAGTTCTTACTGCTTATATATGCTCAGGGAAGGCAGGCCCTAGTAAATCTGGTCAGTTTCATGGATTTCCCACAGTGTTTTAGATGTTTACTTTCTGAGTTTTAAGGAGCCTTTTTTTATATAACTTATTTTATTTTTCATTTTACATTCCAATCATGGCTCCCTCCTTCCCCTCCTTTGGGTCCTGTCCTCCCAGTCCTTTCTCTAACCCCCCTCCCATTCTCCACAGAAAAGGGGAGCCCACTCCCTCCCCCACCTTGTACCATGCCATCCCAGCATATCATTCACATCAGGTCTGAGCATTTCCTCTTCCATTGAAACCAGGCACCACAGCTGCATGGAGGGGAAGCGAACAAAATGCAGGTCCCATACTCCTTGCCAGAGACAGCCCCTGTTCCACTTGCTAGGGCCCCACATGATAACTAACCTGTCCATCAGTTACATATGTGTAGACTCTGAGCCCCCATGGACCTAGGTGAGTTGACTCTGCTGGTCTTCTTGTGGAGTTCTTGTCTCTGGGTCTTTCTATCCTCCCCCCACTCTTTCACAATGTTCCCTGTGTTCCGTCTAATGTTTGGTGGTGAGTCTCAGCCTCTGTTTGGATCCTCTGCTGCAAGGAGGATCTCAGAGGACAGTTATGCTATGCCCCTGTCTGTAATCATAGCAAAGCATCATTAATAGTGATGAGGGTTGGCTCTCTCCCTGGGTAGGCTAAGAGTGAGCCTCATTCCCTTAATGTCTGCTATATCTTTATCCCTGCACATCTTGTATACAGGGTAAATTCTGGGTTGAAGGTTTTGTGGGTGGGTTGGTTATCCCCACCCTCCTTCCCCTAGAAGTCTTACCTAGCTAATGGGAGGCCTCTTCAGTCTCCATATCTCCTGCTGGTAGGAGTCTCAGCTGGAGTTATCCCTATCTCCTCCCAGGGGTTTACCTTGTCATTGGGCTCCAGCCTGTCTCAAAGATGACCCCCCATTGGTTTCCCATCTTTCACCAAGCCATTCACCACCTGTCCCCTCTTTCCCCAAAACTGATCTTCTACTCTCTTCCCTCCTCTTTCCGTCTCCTACCCAGTTCCTCCTCTTCATCTACTTCTGCTGTCTTTTCTCTTTCCCCTTCTGAGTGAGTTTCAAGCATCCTCTCTTGGGCCCTCTTAGTTCCTTAGCTTCTTTGTGTCTGTGAGTTGTAGTATGGTTGTCCTGTACTAAATGGCTACTATCTGCTTATGAGTGAGTACATACCATGTGTATCTTTTTGGGTCTGTGTTACCTACTCAGGATGATTTTTTCTAGTTCTATCCATTTGCCTGAAAATTTTGTGATTTCCTTCATTTTTTTTCTTTTTACTGCTTTTTTATTTTGTGAATTTCACATCATACACCCTGTTTCCTCTCATCCCTACTTCCCCTAAGACCTACCTACCCTCCACCCTTGAAACCTCTTCCAACATACAAGAAAAAAAAATCTCATTGTTGAAGCTGTAGTATGTCTCAGTGTGTCCCATAATATTCCATTTTGTCCACACTTTTGTTGTCTGTAAATGTTCATTATAATGATTCCTTGGTCTGGCACAAGGCCTCTGGCTTCTGCTATTTGGTCAGTAATGGAATCTCACTAGGATTCCTCTCAGATATTGTTAAACCTGTGTCATGGAGATCTTGTAGGTTTGGGTCTGTGAAACCTGGCCTCTTCATGCACTCCAGCAGTTCATCCAAAGGGAATATGTTGGTGTGGACCAACTCAAAGCCTTGCCTGGTCTAAGCTTGCAACCCCCACATCCAGGGCTAGTTCTGCTGTGCTACTCAGCTAAGGAGTAGGACCTGTTCTCCTGAGTGCTACAGCAGGCAAGGAGCTGGACCAGCTCTTCTCCTCTTATGAGCCCATCAGGGTCAACTCTCCCTCCTGCTGCCTGTTGAGGGCATCAGAGAGTTGAGGGGATCTCTCTTGCCAACACCACTAAAAGCAGACAAAAGGCAGGGCTGGCTCTCACACCTTCACTCCCTTGGGGCCAGCTCACCCACAATGCTCACATCCAAGAACAGCTGCAATGTACAGGCAAGGTACAGGGCCTGCTCTCCTGAGTGCTGTACCATGTGAGGGGCAGGGACAGCTCTCCTCCTCTTGTGACCATCAAAGCCAGATCTCCTGTCAATCACTGATGGTGAGGGCAAAAGGGAGGGGAGGGGATCTCTCCATCACCAACACCACCATGAAGCAGACAAAAGGCAGGGCAGGCTCTCCCACACTCACTCTCTGGGGTTGGATCACCCACAATGCTCACATCCAAAGACAGCTGTATTGTGTTGCCCAGACTAGGTGCAAGGCCTGCTCTTCTGAGTGCTGCATCATGTGAGGAGCTGGGATAGCTCTCCTGCTCTTGTAACCCTATTGGGGCCAGACCTCCTGTCTTCCCTGGTGGTGAGGGCAAAAGGGAGAGGAGGTGATCTCTCCCTCACCAACACCACTACAAAGGCAGGGCTGACTCTCCCACACTCACTCCCTCAGGGCCGGCTCACCAGCCAGGAAGGGTTCTTCTAGTCTCAGGTTTGCTTCCTGTCCTGGGTGCTCACCTGGTGCTTGCCTGGTGCTGGCCTGGTGGTCATCACAGGCTAGCTCCCTGTCCAGGCTCCATGGCACCTAACTGATGTTAGTCTCCAGCTTGATTTTTTCCAGGAATGTTAGGATACTATTTATTCAGAAGTTCGTAGGTCAAGACACTAAATCTGTATAGACATGGCCTCTCTCCTTTCTGCCACCTACTGATTCACATTTGATCCAATAGCCACATTTGCAATGCCTGCAGGGGCAATATTTCTTCGTTTATAATAGCTGACTAGTATTCCATTGTGTAAATGTACCACATTTTCTTTATCTATTATTTGATTGAGGGACATCTGGGTTATTTCCAGTTTCTGGCTATTATGAATAAAACTGCTATGAACATATTTGAGCAAATGTCCTTGTGGTATGCTGGGGCAACTTTGGGGTATATACCCAGGAGTGGTATAGCTGGGTCTTCAGGAAGAAGTATTCCCAGTATCCTAAGAAACCGCCATATTGATTTCCAAAATGGATGTACAAGTTTGGACTCCCACCAGAGTGTTCCTCGTTTTTCCACATCCCCCCAGTGTTTGCTGCCCCTTGAGTTTTGGATATTAGCCATAATGATGGGTGTGAGACGGAATCTCACAGTAGTTTTGATTTGCATTTCCCTGATGACTAAGGATGTTGAGAATTTAAGTGCTTCTCAGCCAATTAGTTTCTTCTGTTAAGAATTCTCAGTTGCTCTGAACCCCATTTTTTAAAATGCATTATTTGGTTTTTTGGTGTTAACTTTTTTTGAGTTCTCTATATATTTTGGATATCAGCCCTCTCAGATGTAGGGCTGGTGAAGATCTTTTCCCAATCTGTAGGTTGCTATTTTGTTTATTGTGTTTATTGCCTTACAGAAGCTTTTCCATTTCAAGAGGTCCCATTTATTGATTGTTGGTCTTGGAACCTGAGCTATTGGTGTTCTGTTCAGGAAGTTTTCTCCTGTGCCAATGAGTTCAAGGCTGTTTTTCACTTTCTCTTCTAATAGGTTTATCTGGTTTTATGTTGATGTCTTTGAATCACTTGGACTTGAGTTTTGTGCAGGGTGATAAATATGGGTCTATTTACATTTTCTAGATACAGACATCCAGTTAGACCAACACTATTGAAAATGCTTTCTTTTTCCCATTGTATGGTTTTGGATTCTTTGTCAAAAATCAAGTGTCCATAGGTGTGTGGGTTTATTTCTGAGTCTTTGATTTTATTTCATTGACCAATCAATCTGTTTCCATGCCAGTACCATGTAGTTTTTATTACTATTGCTCTGTAGCACAACTTGAAGTCGGGAATGGTGATGCCTCCAGAAGTTCTTTTATTGTAGAAGATTGTTTTAGCTATTCTGAGTTTTTTGTTTTTCCATATGAAGTTGAGAATTGTTCTTTCAAGGTCTGTAAAGAATTGTGTCAGAATTTTGATGGGAATTCCATTGAATCTATAGATTGCTTTTGGTAAGTGGGCCATTTTTACTATGTTAATCCTACTAATCCATGAGCATAGGAGATCTTTCCATCTATTGATTCTTCATCAATTTCATTCTTCAGAGACTTGAAGTTTTTCTCATACAGGTCTTTCACTTGCTTATTTAGAGTTACACCAAAGTACTTTATATTGTCTGTGGCTATTGTGAAAGGTGTTGTTTCTCTGATTTTGTTCTCAGTTCATTTACCTTTTGTATAAAGGAGGGCTACTGATTTTTTTTTTTTTTTTAGTTAATTTTGTATCCAGCCACTTCGCTGAAGGTGTTAATCAGCAGTAGGAGTTCTCTTCTAGAATTTTGGGGATTGTTTATATATACTATCATATATAAGAATAGGGATACTTTGACTTCTTCATTTCCAATTTGTATTTCCTTGATCTCCTTCAATTGTCTTATTGCTTTAGCTAGAACTTCAAGTAATATATTGAAGAGATATGGAGTGAGTTGACAACCTTGTCTTGTTCCTGATTTTAGTGGAATTATTTTGAGTTTCTCTCCATTTAATTTGATGTTGGCTATAGAATTGCTTTAAAAATGCCTTTATTATGTTTAGGTATGTCCCTTTTAACTCTAATCTCTCTAGGACTTTTATCATGAAGAGGTGTTAGATTTTTGTCAAAGGGTTTTTCAGCATCTAATAAGGTGATCATGTGGTTTTTTTTTCCTTTTGGTTTGTTTATATGATGGATTACATTGATGAACTTTTGTATGTTAAACCATCTCTGCATCCTGGGATGGAGCCTACTTGATCATGGTGGACGATGTTTTTGATATGTTCTTGGATTTGGTTTGGGAGTATTTTGTTGAGTATTTTTGCATTAATGTTCATGAGGGAAATCCGTCTGAAATTCTCTTTCATTGTTGAGTTTTTGTCTGGTTTAGGTATCAGGGTGACTGTGGCTTCATAGAATGAGTTTGCCAGTGTTCCTTCTGTTTCTATGTTGCCAAATAATTTGAGGACTATTGGTATTAACTCTTCTTTGAAAGTCTGGTAGATTCTGCACTGATACCATCTAGCCCTGGGCTTGTTTTGGTTGGGAGACTTTTGATGACTACTTCTATTTTCTTAAGGGTTATAGAACTATTTAAATTGTTTACCTGATCTTGATTTAACATTGGTAAGGGAAATATATTAAGGAAATCATCCAGTTTATTTATATTTTCCAATTTTCTTGAATTCAGACTTTTGAAGTAAGACTTAATGATTCTTTGGATCTCCTCAGAGTCTGTTGTTACGCTCCCCTTTTCATTTCTGACTTTGTTAATTCAGATACTGTCTCTCTGCTTTTTAGTTAGTTTGGCTAGGAGTTTGTCTATCTTATTGATTTTCTCAAAGAACCAGCTCTTGGTTTCATTGATTCTTTGTATTGTTTTCTTTGTTTTTAAGTTATTGATTTCAGCCTTGAGTTTGGTTATTACTGCCATCTACTCTTCTTGGGTATGTTTGCTTCTTTTTGTTCTAGAGCTTTTAGGTGTGCTTTTAAATTGTTAGTGTGAGAACTCACCAATTTCTTTTGGACGGTTCTTAGTGCTAGGAACTTTCCTCTTAGCATTTTCATTGTGTCCCATAAATTTGGGTATGTTGTGCCTTCATTTTCATTCTAAAAAGTCTTTAATTTCTTTTTTTATTTCTTCCTTGACCCAATGAATAGAGAGTTGTTCAGTTTCCATGAGTTTTTTTTTTAGGCTTTCTGCTGTTCCTATTATTGTTGAAGCCCAGTTTTATTCCATGGTGGTCTGATAAAACACAAAGCATTATTTCAAATTTCTTGTATCTGTTGAGGCTTGCTTTGTGATTGACTATATGGTCAATTTTGGAGAACGTTCCATTAGGTGCTGAGAAGAAAGTCTATTCTTTTGTGTTTGAGTAAAATGTTCTGTAGATATCTGTTAGATCCGTTTGATAGATGTCTGTTAGTTTCGTTATTTCTCTGTTTAGTTTCTGTATCATTGATCTGTCCATTGGTGAGAATGGTGTGTCGAAGTCTCCCACTATTAAAGTGTGGGGTTAATGTGAGATTTGAGCTTCAGTAATGCTTCTTTTACAAATGAGGGTTCCCTTGCACTCAGGGTATCAACTTGGTGGATTTTTCTTTTGGTGCATCTGAAGTGTCCTTGTCTCTTTTGATTAACCTTGTTTGAAAGTCTATTTTATTAGATACTAGAATGGCTACTCCAGATTGCTTCTTGGGTCTGTTTGCTTGGAAAATCTTTTTTCCAGTAAATCTTTTACTCTGAGACATCTATCTTTGTTGCTGAGTTGTGTTTCTTGTAAGCAGCAGAATGATAGATACTCTTTTCTCATCCATTCTGTTAGCCTAGCCTGTGTCTTTTTATTGGGGAATTGAGTCTATTGATGTTGAGGGATATTAACGACCAGTAATTATTAGTTCCTGTTATCTTGATGATGGTGGTGGTGGTATGTGAGTGACCTTCTCTTCTTTTGGTTTTGCTGCAGTAGAGTTATTTGTTTCTTGTGTTTTCTTGGTTGTAGTTAACAACCTTGGGTTTGGATTTTCCTTCTAGTATCTCCTGTAGGGCTGGATTTGTACATAGATATTGTTTAAATTTAGTTTTTTCATGGAATATCATGTTTTCTCCATCTATGGTGATTGAAAGTTTTGTTGGGTATAGTACCTGGGCTCTCATCTGTGATTTCATAGGGTCTGTCCAGGCCCTTCTAGTTTTTAATGTCTCTGATGAGAAGTTAGGTGTGATTCTGATAGGTCTGCCTTTATATGTTACTTGGCTTTTTCTCTTGCAGCTTTTAATATTCTTTCTTTGTTCTGTACATTTAGTGTTTTTGTTATTATGTGTCAGGAGGAATTTCTTTTCTGGTCTAATCTATTTGGAGTTCTATAGGCTTCTTGTATGATTATAGGCATCTCTTTCTTTAGGTTTGGGAAATTTTCTTATATGCTTTTGTTGAAGATGTTTTCTGGTCCTTGGAGCTGGGAGTCTTATCTTTCTTCTATTCCTGTTATTCCTAGGTTTCATCTTTTCATAGTGTCCTTGATTTCTTGGAGGTTTTGTGTCAGGAATTGTTTTTGGATTTTACATTTTCTTTTACAGTTGTATCGATTTCTTCAATTTTATCTTCTGCTCTTTAGAGTCTTTCTTCCATTTCTTATATTCTGTTAGTAATGCTTGTGTCTGTAGTTCCTTTTCTTTTTCCTTAGGTTGTCCAGTCCCAGGATTGTTTCAGCTTATATTTTATTTATTGTTTCAAATTCTCTTTTCAGGTCTTAAACCATTTATTCTTTTGCTCCTCCTGTTTAATTATATCCTGCATTTCTGTAAGGGCTTTATTCATTTCCATCACCTGTTTTATTGTATATTTTGGTTTTTCTTTGTGGGATCTGTTTTCCTCCCTTAAGGCCTCTATCATTTTCATAAGTGTATATTTAAGGTCATTTTCTTGTGTTTCAATTGTGTTAGGATAACCAGAGCTTTCTGTAACATTATAGATAGGTTCTGGAGACATCATATTGCCTTAGTTTTTTTTGTTTGTTTGTTTTGTTTTGTTTTTAATAGTGTTCTTACACTGGTCTTTAGCCATCTGGTTGACCCTGGCGTTGTCTAGTTGTTCCTAGTGCACACTGGCCTTGCTGCCCAGGGAAGACACTTGTTCTGGAGGCTGGCTGGTCCTGTGATACAAACACTTACCTCCAGATCATGGGTAGATCCATGTAATAGAGACTGGATCTTGGATAGTAGCTGCAGCTCTCCTTAGTTGGGTGTGACCCAACTGGACCTATAGGCAGGGGATTGGAGTGGGGAGACTAACCTGTATGGTCCTAAGAACTGACTTGTCTCCTCTGGAAGGCAAGTAGTGCTGTGGACCAGCAGCTAGAGCTGTGTGTTAGGAGGCTAGAACATAAGTTCTCTCCTCACAGACATGGTCATTTTGGGTTCAGTAGCTCAGCTGCTCATTCATACAGCTAGCAGTTATTGAACTCCACTGGAACCATGATCTGGAACCGTGTTACTCAGCCCTGGAGCTCCATCCAGGATGATGGGCTGGAGGCTGGCCATTTCAGGAGCTCTCATCCTTAGGGGGGTGGCCAGTTCCAGCTTCTAGAAGGAAAGCATGGTCTCAGGCTAGGTTCTCTAGTCAGCATAGCTCCTGATAACTTTTCTGTGGCTGAGCTTGGCCTCCTGTCACTCAAATACCATGTGTGCTGGATGTTTGGAACCCAACTGCCATGTTGAGATACCTGGAAAGAAATCCTCAATGACCTGTGCATTCCTGTACTCTGGATGTTCCACCTGGGAAGGCTGACAGGTGTCATGGAGGAAAGAACTCAGGAAATCAGGCAGGGCCACTGACCTGAGGCTGGAGCCATGGGCTGGAACCACTTGTGGCTCAGGCCTGGAGCTCCTCTCCAGAGGGGTGACAGAGTTTTCTGGCCTGAGGGTGGTTGTTCCTGGAGCCTGAGTGCACTGTTTGGCAAGTTGACCAGCCCCAGCATTTTCTGGGGAAATGTAGATGCAGTCTGTGTTTCAAAGTCAGTAGTGGGGCCTCACACTCCCTCCACAATGACTAATCTGCCTCCTAACACTCAGATACCAGGTGTGCTGGTTGGTGCCATCTTGGAATCTTAAGGAACATTTTTTTCAGAATGGAATATCTCACCCCCTTTAGAACAAGTTTGCTTCTAAGAAGGAATGTTTCATCCCAGAAGAGATTTGTTATGTGGTGGTTTGAATGAGAATGGTTCCTAGAGGCCCATGTTAAACACATGCTTTGACCCCAGTCAGTAGAATTATTTGGAAAGGATCACGACTTGTTGTGGGATGTGTATCACTGCAAGTGGGCTTTGAGGTTTCAAAATCCCATGCCATTAACAGTTAGCCCCCCCCTCCAGGATATAAGCTTTCACAGCTCCAGCCACCATGCCCGCCTGCCTGTTGCCATGTTCCTGCCATGATGGTCATGGACTCACCCTCTGAAACTGTAAGACCTCAATAAACCCTTCCTTCTGTAAGTTGCTTGGGTCATGATGTCTCCTCACAGCAGTAGAAAGGTAATCAGCATAGCTGTACATCATACATGCATGCATACATGCATGTTAGCATAGCTAACACCCACCATTGATGCATCATACTCATCACCTCAGGTCAAGGATGCAGGTTGTCAGTGGGCGGGACCTGTCTCTCTGAGCTCAGGTCACATGAACAGGGACCCTTGCTGGGGCATCCTCTGGAAAACAGTAGTAGCTTGATTCCTTGTCATGTAACTGCATCGCAGTCCATAACAAGGTCTCCCACATCATGATTTGAGCCTGATGTAGTCACAAGGGATGAGAGTCCTCTGTGAGTTTCTAACCTTTTCTCAGATATTCCAGGTGACCTGTCCCAAAAAAGGCAAATAGGTAGGGGCAGCCTGAATGGGGACCAAAATGGTACTGACAGTCCTTTCCTCAGAGCTGGGAAGAAATGTCAGCTGTACTGAATTTCAGTCCTGGGAAGCACCCCTACTTGGCAAGTGTCCATAGGACCATGACTACGCCTCTGACAACCATGTCAAGTGCTAAGAAGCAAGTAAACAAGAAAGGATGGTTTAAGTAAAGAGAAGCCATTATTAAGAAGACAGAGAAGGCCCTGCTCAAGAGGTGAGAGAGAGAGAGAGAGAGAGAGAGAGAGAGAGCACATAGCTGGAAACAGGGGCAGCTGGGGGTGGGGTGGGGGGATAGGTCCCAGCTCAGCATAGGGATTTCCCAGCAGCCTGAGCTGCCCAGAAATTCAGCTCCCAGATGCCCAGCAATGTCCATGTCTGGAATGGCCTCCAACTTCTGCAGCCTAGACTCTCCTTCACAAACATTGGACACTGCCTGCCTCTATGGGGAGAATCCAGGCTGCTGGCACATCTCAGTGCACATGTCCTTGGTGCCTGCTGCCATGTGTCACTCCACTTCCAGGGCTTGGAAATGGCTGTGGTTTTTTAAAAATAATACCTCAGCTCCAGAGTGAGTTTCAGAAGCTCCCCATTACAGGATTGAGATCCTATTGAAGTTTTTAAATCGTAATACCAGTTTCCTGCTGTTTCTCAATGTCATATTCAAATCCCCTTGAAAATCTCAAAATAAGCATCAGGTCTGGTGGTTCTCTAAGGTTTGGGGTTTCTTGTTTTAAAATTTTCTAGTGTTACCATGATAAGACCTCACATAAAGCACCAATGTGCTCATTTGCTTTGAAATTCAAAACATTTGAAACTGGTAAGCAGGGCTGTGGCCACAGGGATTTGGAGAAAGGAGGTTTGCCAATGGGGGCCTGGTTGGTTGACAGAAGTGAGTAAGGAACTTGGACATATAAAGAGCAGTGCTGGATTCCAACATTCACCTCACAACCAGGAACACCAAGACCCCAGGACTAGACATCGGAGAAGTAGGGCTAGGAGTGGAAGTAGTGGGGTTGTCTGCCTTTGTTTTACAGTATTTGCTATAGGTCTGTTTTTGCCTTTGTTTTTGTTTTTGAGACTGAATCTTGATATGTAGCCAAGATGATTTTAAATTTGTGATCCCTCTGACTCTGCTTCTATACAGCTGGGATTATAGACTATGGCATCACATCTAGTTACATGTGGTGCTGAAGAGTGAACCCAGGAGTGCATTCTAGCAAGTTCCCACTGAGCCACATCCCAGCCCTGACCTCTGCCCTTTATATAAAGTAGAACACAAGAAAAATGGAGACAACTACGTTGTTGGTTACTCATCTGTTGGTTTCCTATTAATGGAATTTGTCCCTAATAACCATGTCTCCATTTTAAGACTGCAGTCATCACCTGAGAGCTGGAGCATTAAATGGACAGTAGTAGCCACCCTGCTGTGCTCAATATTGTGCTTAGCTTTGTCAGTCACTATTTGTAAGTGACTATTACAAACTGAGGTCAGCCAGATTCTCCTACTGATAAGGTAGTGGCCTTCAGACAACCCAAGCTCTTCTGTTTTGCAAAGGTACAGACATGGGCCATTCATTCCCATTCTGAGCATAACTGCTCATGTTCTCTGCTTTGAAACATCTATATATTAATTTCAGTAGGAAAAGGCTCTGCTAGAGAAATTCAGACTCCAGATTCAGAAAGGACAGCCATTCCTTTGAGGCTACCAGGAGAAACATGGGCAACCCTGAAATCACGCAGGCTTTGTGTTCTCAGTTCTTGGCATTCTCTCAGGGACTCCCTGCAAGGCCTCTCCAGCTCTCAGGCAATACCCTCTACTTCCTGCTGGCTGAGACACCAGCTCCCAAGTACAAGGTCACTTTTTGAAGTTGAGTTCCTCTCTGAGTTCCTCTCTGCTTTAATGAATGGATATATCTGAATGAACAGAACACTGTGTCCCCCACTGAAGATAAAGTGTCTAGATAGCAGTTCAATGGCTAGAGACCAGGGACCCTACCAACTGAGATGCTCTGTTTCCTCTAATTAAGGCTATTTTAATGCAGATCGGTGGTTCACATCTATAACAGCTCCATGAGATAATGCAATTGTACTTAAAAAAAATCTTTCCAGCTTTATAAATTGGAGAAATTAATCAAGTTAAAATAGTCCTAAAGTTTTCAGTGGGATTCCATCCAAGTGGTAGACAAGATGTTGGACTTTTATTTGGCACAGAGACCAAACCTTCTCCTTGCTGGACACCGCAGTTGCCAAACACTGCTGATCACTTGGGTGACTCACCCAGGAGAGTCACCGTGGTGGCTGTGACCTAAGTAAGTCAACCAATCAGTAACTGCTTCAGCATTCATACTTGAAGCTGGATGGATGGAAGATGGAAAGGCAGCTCTGTAGAAGTTTAAGCACCTCTCAGTGAGACTTTTAGACAATAGATGTAACTCAGAGAAGGAATTTCCCCTCAGCAGCAAACAGAAGAAAAGGAAAATGCATCCCAGTTATCTACTGCTCATGAGATTTAAAATGTTTATCGGGCCTCTCTTGACTCATGCATTTCGTGTGTGTGTAGATGTATGTGAATGTATGTGAGTGTTTGTGGTGCATGATTGTGCATACATACATATGTGTATGACCGTGAGTTATATTTTTAAAACATCTTTTCATTCTTCCTAATGACTCAGTGTCTTTTCTCTTTAAAGTGCTTAATCTGTTCATTATATGTTCCATTATATAGCTAATTTTGATTTTTGCCAAAATCAGCATGCTTTTATCATCACTATGAACCATGAATATTGTCCATATTCACTGAAAAAAGAAATCAAACACACACAAAAACTGAAGAGAAAAATCATCCTTAAGTTATAACATAATAAGAAAATCATTCTACTAAGATGTGCGTGAATATTTTTCAGGCTCTTGTGAATGCATATTATAGCCACTACTGTGGGGTGTTTCCATGTACTCTCTTTTGTTCACTGATACATACACACACACACACACACACACACACACACACACACACACACATCACATCACATCACATCACATCATGGTCTCTTGGACAATATCACCATTTTTATTGCTGTCTATTATTCCAGTCTGTATTTATTCTAAATCACTTATTTATTTTATGCCATGGGGCCTTCAGGTTGCTTTTAATTTGGGCTATATTATAGTATTGAACACACAATTAAAGATGAATTTTTGTGTGTGCCTTCCTGTAATCCCCTGGAGATAACATTTAGGAGTAGAATTACTGGGTCAGTTTTCAGTCTGACACGTTTTACCAAAATAGCTTCTCAGAAGATTATACCAAATCCCTCCTCCCTCTCAGATATTGCCAGTTTTTTAACTTATCTTCCAGAGAAAAATTATCAATCCTAACTTATCATCTAACTGCAGGCAGGAGTCCCAAGATTAACGTGTTGCAGAGCTGTGTTCCTAAAATCCCTCTGCAGATTTCAGGCTCTTGTTCCTCTACCTCAAAGCCAGCTGAGTGGTGCATTGAAAGGCTTCACACAATCTCTCCCCATGCTCTCAGCTCTCATCATCCTGTTCCTCTCCATGATAGTTCTGCCTGCATTTGATAGACACTTGTGCTTGGCCCCACCCACACAATCCAATGAAATCTCCTCATCTTACGATACTCAGTCACATTTTTTGTCATGTGAGGTTACACTGTATGATGTTTAATCTTGGTGGCTAGCTTCAGTGGATCTGGGTCACTTAAGATAAGTCCCTGGACAAGTGTGTGGAGGTATTTCCTGGATGGATTAACTGAAGAAGGAAGACTGCCCCTTCCCTACTTCCTGCAGCTGGACAACACCTTCCATCAGCAGTCCAGTGTTTAAAGGTCTGAAAGAACAAGTGGAGGTTGGATTAGAACTTTCTATTGTTCTACTCAAAATTGGTTCTTTTTCCAATTATGTTTCTAGTTAGCTATTTTTATTCTATATGTATGCTCTCACTTTTATATACTTATTTTATTTCCAGAAAATTTATTTTTTGCTATTTGTTAGCTGTATTTGCTTTTGAGCTATAAGAGGACAGCCACTTCAACATAACAGAGCTCAATGCAAGCCCAGACCTCAAGCACTGAGCAGAGCCTGGGTGCTCAGGAGACAATGCTGAAGACAGTGCCACTGATACACACACTAACTTTTCAAACTTTTCTAGAAGGAATCTAGAGCCATTCAGTTCTTTTACCATAAGTCAGAAAGATCATCTGACTTATAATAAAAGAAATGGGAGGTCTTCTAGGTCGGACTGGCCTGGGAGTGTGTCTCTTGGAGATCATCTTATTATGTTAATAAGTATATGAAGACTCAACCTAAAAGCGGGAACACCCCCTTGGATGTGGGTCCTGGACTCTATACAAAAGGGAGAAAGCTAGCTGAGGGCAAGCTTGCAGTACCCTCTATCTCTGCTCCTGACTGTGGCTGTGACTAGATGCTACATGTCCTTGCTGGCTTGACTTCCCTGAACTGACAGGCTGTAACCTGGGATTGTGAGCCAAATAGGCCCATTCCTCCTAACTTGTTTTTGTCAGGGTATTTTACCACAGCGACAGAAACTGGGACAGGTACCCAGGTTCCCTGATGGGATATCATGACTCATTTGCTTGAGGGCATGCGATAGCTGTTGATAGCTGGTGTCCAGCTTAACCCAGTGGGTCTGCGGTAGCCATGGCCTATCTAGTTTTCATTTCTCTGGTCCTTGACTATACAATTGTGATAGAAAAACTTGTAAGTTAGAAGATCCCACAGGAGGTTACTTGATCCATCTATGAATAGTAGAGTGAATGTCTATGAAACTGCCCCTCCTCTTGCAAGTTGAACTCAAGACAGCAGTACCTGGCAGGCTAGGCAGAGGTTACCCAGACACTTTGAGATTCACAGAATCCAGGTAAAGGCGCTCATCATAGGTATATTGAATAAGTTTGGTCCCTTCAGAATCCAGGTGGAATTGGTCAACATGAAGAGAATAAGAGACTGTAGAATGACCAGTCCCAAAGGAGGACATCTGTATCACATTTGGTCCTCCTAAGGTTAAGAGTTCGTGCGTAAGAGGGAGTGGGTAGAAAGATTCTAGGAGCCAGAGGTAGTGGATGAGCACAAGAAAATAGTGCTCTGTGGTCACAACATGGAAGTTGCAAATATAAACGAACTCACAGCAAGCAATTGTGACAAAATACACAAGACCTGAGGGAGTTCAACCTAGAAAAAATCCCAACAAGGAGGAAACCGGCCACAAAGTTCCACCCCTAGCCGAGGAGCTATTGGCAATTGATGGTTACTCTGGGAGGGACAGTCAGTTTTCTTTCAGGGATGCTAGGCATTACAGGTTACCTATGCCTAAATCCACACGCACACTGACAGCACTAAATGGACTCATGAGTTTTAAAAAATAGGTACATGAAGTTGGGAAGGGAAAATGGGCAGGAGGAGTAAGTGTAAGGGAGGAAGTGGGGGTAAAATTTTATCAAAACATGTTATATTCACACAGGAAATTCTCAAACAATAACAAAGGAGAAAAAAATCCAGGTGAGAACTCCAAGCAACTAACAGTCCCAACTGCAATTCTGCATAGGGCATGCCGTCTTGGCTAGGGTTTAGCCCAGGCCCTTGGTGTCTGGCCTTCAGCAAAGCTGCATGGTAAGGTGCCATCTCTATGGAGAAAGGAGAGCCCAGCCTGCATAAGCACTTGGTGGGTGGCAGGACACAGTCATAGTCACAGCTGGGAATCCAGGCAGTGCTCAGCTGGTACACCTCTGTCCTAGCATTAGCTTGGGCCTCTGGAGAGGCTGAAGCTGCCCATAGCTGGAAATCCCAGGTAGCCTTGCTCCATGGGCATTGCTTTGTGAGTCTGACTGTCCACGTGACTGGTTCAAGGATATTCTCCCAACATATGGATCAGAGAGCCTGGTTTCTGGAAACAAAGACAGAAGTTGCAGATCTCTGAACCTCAGCCCTAGAAGTTACACAACAACATCACAGTGTGTTCTGTTGGCCAAAGCAGGCTGCGGTGACAACGTAAATTCAAGGGGAAGGAGGAGTATGCTATGCCTATTCACAGCTGTTATGTGATTTTTTCCTGGGGAGACATGAACAAAGTGTGTTCACTACAGATAAGGCACCAACAACAGATCAAAGTATTTACTCTACACAACTGGATTACTGAATCAATGAGTTTATTGTGGTTAGAGAAGTAAGGCTGAAAGAATACTTGCAAGAACATGGATGGTTCAAGATCAACCACATCACCCAAAACCCCACAGCAGCATGGACAGTGACTCACAAAACCTGCATTCCCCGGACTCCCTGAATTGTCTGCAGGCAGCTGAGCCGGTTGACAAAGGCTTCTCCCAACCTCCAGCAATGGTCACTTCCTATTTAACCTCGGAAAGTGGCCTTGTAAGTTTTGTTTTAGGAATTTCCTGAGACTTGTGAATTAGGCCTACTTCCTCAACTTTAACTAGCCTCCTTCCAGGAGGGAATGTTCTAATCCTCAGGAAAGGGGTCCACAGAAGAGCAAGCAACATTATTAGGTCACAGAGAATAGAGAAGGCATGTAAGAAGTGAGAGTAGCCACAGTCTACCACCATAGGGTCTACCACCGTAGTGTCTGTCTATCACCATAGTGTCTATCTACCACCATAGTGTCTATCTACCACCATAGGGTCTATCTACCACCATAGTGTCTACCACCATAGTGTCTACCACCATAGTGTGTATCTACCACCATAGTGTCTATCTACCATCATAGTGTCTATCTACCACCATAGTGTCTATCTACCACCATAGTGTCTATCTACCACCATAGTGTCTATAACCATAGTGTGTATCTACCACCATAGTGTCTATCTACCACCATAGTGTC
>CAJQZJ010016246.1:1922176-1945466 GCA_907164525.1 Lophiomys imhausi | reverse complement strand
TGTCTATCTACCACCATAGTGTCTATCTACCACCATAGTGTCTATAACCATAGTGTCTATCTACCACCATAATGCCCTCATCGTTCAGTGTCATTGTGGCACAGGGGTCTACAATTCAATTTTGTCTTATTTTAAAATTCAGAATCACAAAAGTCTCTCTTCTCTCTTCATGTGTGTGTGTGTGTATGCATGTGCGTGCATGCATACGTGTGTGTGTGTGTGTGTGTGTGTGTGTGTGTGAAAGAGAGAGAGAGAGAGAGAGAGAGATTACATGTCATAGTATGTGTGAGAAAGTCAAAGGACAGTGCTGGGTATGAGTCCTCACCTTCTACCTTGTTTGAGACAGGGTGTCTTGTTTGTCACTGAGTTCTGCAGGCTAGCTGGTTCACAAGCTTCCAGGGCTTCCCCATCCCTCCCTCCCATCTTACAGAAGGGACAGTGGGAATGTGACGCAAATGCTATGTGCAGCTTTACGTGGGTACTGTGCCACCATGTTTATATGCAAGCCCTTTCCCCACTAAGCATATCAGCTTATTTTCTTACAAACCGTTCCTCTCTCCCTCATTCCTTTCCCGTCTCTTTCTGTGGCTGCATGCTGGCCTCTTAGAATCCAACCTAATTTTCCCAGCTTGAGGTTTTTATTTACAGCATAGAACTTGGTGCATTTTTCCCACCTTTTCCTTGGATATCGAAGGAAACTTATACTCTTCCCCAAGATACCGGCTTCTGCATGAAATCATTTCTAACTCCTTTGTTCCTTCCCTCTCTAGCTTTGTTTACAGACTGCTTGAATGACCTGTCAGAGACAGGCGGACAAGTCTCCCACTTCATTTTGTTTCTGTCCATGTCTTTGAAATCACTGACATTAATTTAGCTATTTAAAGACAGTATAATTTAGTGTGTAAAAGGTGATAGCAATTATATATCTTTGTTATGAATGGAACCCTTTACAATATAATATTACTGTCTTTGTTCAGCTTCTGCTTTGATGTCTACTGTGTATGACATGAACTCTGTGGTCTCTCCTGCATGCGTGTACACAATCCTGCTTTTGGGTTGTTTTCTATCTTTCATTTTATCAGCTTATAAGCAACATACATTGGGTTTGAGTTTAAATCCCAATCAAGGAACTGTGATTTATTGACAGGTAACAATTCACTCAGGATGTCTGATATACCCATGATCTCCTGGGAAGTAAGCCACACCCACAATTCAACTTCTGCCCACTTACAGCAATGCTGCAGACCCAGAGCTGAGTTATAAGCAAGAAAGAACCAAAACCTTGCCTGCCTCCTGGATACGAGCTTCTTGCCCTGATAACATAAGAGTAGGGCCTAAAATCCCCATTTCTGCTCTTTACTTGCTGCAGATAATTTATACAAGATCTTTCCTAGGGCTGCCTACCTTGGTCTGCCTGAAAGAGACAGGTGTGAAGGGATTGCCCAAGTGTTCCACATATAGTTGCATGGTTCTGCAAAGATGTGGCCCCACAGAACTAGTGAGGATCTGGTAGGGTGCTAGACACCACTGTCTTGTTTCTTGTGATCTTTTCTGCCACCACTGTCAGGTAGGGTGTCTTGTCCTTTAGAAGACATTCTTCTATCCAGAATACTATCGCAGATCAGGAATATATCAGAAGAAGCCATAATTATAGGGACATTCCTCATATGTACCACACTTGTGTGAGGCTTAGGGGCAAAAGCCACAAACTAAAACCAAAATCCTCAAGTTGTTTTCAAGAACTCTTCATATGTCCCAGGTGGTCAGTGAGGCTCTGTCCCATTGGCTGCTGCCTACTCCTCTGACTTTGTACAGTCCCATCTGAGACAAAAGACCTCCAAGTATGCAATGAGAAGAGGAGAGAGAGAGCAGGAATGGGTGTTAGGGAATGAGGACAGTCTCCCACACCCCACCCCAACCCTGCTGTCCCACACCCCAGCAGTACCCTGGTCCTGTGACCAGGAGCAGATGAACACTACTGAGGTGCATACCCCTGCTCACCACTCTGTGGTCAGTCAGAATGAAGATGCCCAGCACACATCAGGTTCTTAGAGAGAAATGATGATAGTAGAGTCAGAGAAACTAAGACCTGGCCCTTAAGACCTTTAAGCTGTCCACTTAGTGATTACTGTGATCCACCTAGTGATTACTGTGGGTGAATGATGGGTATCCTAATGGCGATACACAAGCTGTCAGGGGTGGAGGAGGGGACAGGAGAAAGACCTACTTCCCCAATTCATTCCCCAACCTCACAACTGTATACAAAGCTGTAGTATACTCAGCTGGCCAAGGCAGCTGTCCAGCAAGATGGGCAAAGCTGGTCAGTGGTTCTCATCTCTGGTACAGGATAACACTCAGCAGTACCAGCAGCCAAATACTGACTTGTCATCTGCCCTTGCAGCCTCTAAAACATACATCACCTGTGGGCCATGTGTGATTACATCTAGAATTATCTCTCTCCATCCTGAAGTCCATCCAGGGTCAATGCTGCTTGACATACTCGGAGCATCTAACAAATATTTCCTGATTTAAAGGTATCTCTAGTCTTTGGTGTGTCTAGTTTGATCTGGTTGCTTTTGTTTGGGTCTATGATCCTGGAGATAAAACCCATGGCCTCCTATGTGCTGGAAGATGCTCTACCACTGAGCTGTACCTCAGCCCTTCATATGCCTTTTTGTCCTGCATAATTGAATTTTAAACTCCCTATCTATGGACATCACTGC
Source organism: Lophiomys imhausi (assembly GCA_907164525.1). Classification (NCBI taxonomy): domain Eukaryota; kingdom Metazoa; phylum Chordata; class Mammalia; order Rodentia; family Muridae; genus Lophiomys; species Lophiomys imhausi. Next base: position 1,942,743 of record CAJQZJ010016246.1, on the reverse strand, counting down.
CTGTCCACACAGCTATGTGTTTCTCATACATCATTAATCATCTGTCACCTGTTCATGTAATAGTCTGTGTGTCTATCTATCTAGTCAATCTGTAAATCAAGTCTTTCCTCTGCTGACAGCAATCGTGCGCTGGGATACATTATTTCATATTTTGATATGTCTGAAATCAGAAACCGCCTCACAGATAAAGACACCAAATAGTTTGACAGGGTGTCTTCTTTCTCGCTATCACATAAGAAGTAGAACATCTCATGACTACTGCTTCTTCAGACTCAATGGGGAGTGTTAGAATAACCTTTATCTGGAACAACTCGTTAATTGAAAGACCCAAACTGACTTTCTTAAAATGATAGCCCTGTGGTGAAAGCAAGTGTGTGTGTGGTATGTGTGTGGTGTGGTGTGGTGTGTGTGTGGTTGTGTGTGGTGTGGTGTGGTGTGTGTGTGTATGTATGTGTATGCATGGGGAGGGATAGAGGTGGGCTGTTCTTCCTTCCCTCTCACTTCTGTCCCCTCCATTTCCCTTACACACACACACACACACACACACACACACACACACACACACACACATACACACACGCAACTTCCTGGATGTTTGTGCCATCATCTGTCATGTAACAATGTTATGAAGTCCATGGTTTCTTTAGTGTAAGGAACATCTTTGCCCCAACACTGGAGTCTGCAGGCCCAGCCTTAGGAATGCTTAGCCCAGAGCTAAATGAGCTGCGCAGGCTCAGAGGCTAGGTGATGCTGACCATCATGAGAGCCAGCCTGCAGCCTGGCCAGGGGCACACACTGAGAGCAATATGAGGCTCTCAAACCCCAGCGTAACTGGAGTAAGTGGTGGCTGCCAGTTATGGACCGGTACCCAGAACACAGACTCCTCACCACGGACTCTTCTTCCTCATTTGTCTGGAACTATACCACCTCTTCTTCAGATGATGATATGTGGAATCATTTTGCGAATGGAATTAGGTGGGATCGTAGCAGCTGCTGAGACTTAGTTATTAACTGTATCATCGCTCCTAGGTGAAAACTCATCTCTGCTCACTGCAGCACCTGTGCACTGAGCTCAGTGTCCAGCCCATTCAATTGGAGCACACCTGGATCATTCACCACATCTGCACTCAGGAACCTCGAGGGACTCCCCTGTATTCTTAGATTGTGTGAGCTATGATAGCAAGTGACTGAGGGGATGCGGAAGGCATGGAGAGACAGCAATGCAGCAACATCTATACAGCGGGTCAAGGAGCACCACTGGGCTCTTGGGAAAACCCAAGTTCATTAGTAAATACTTAAAAAATAAGTATTTACTTATCTGTTCACTCCCTAGGAAACATGGACCTTTTTTTGTCTTGAATGCAGAATTCTAGAACTGATGCCAATTAAATGATGCTTGCAGTAAGAGGCTTTGGCCAGCATCATCCCTGTGATGAGGCAATAAGGCCACAACAAATGCCAGTTGGGCTGAGGCAGGGACATTAGGTCCTGGCTTGAGCCTACTCTGGAGTTCTCATCAATTACTGAAGGCACCAGCTACCTACATCCAAAGCAGGTAAAAGTAATTAAAGGAGCTTTACCCTACTCTGTCCTCCAGGTTGTAAGATTGCATTTGAAGGATTGAGTCAGGCTAGGTGAAATAAAGAGCTTTATATCTATTTTCTCAGTCATATCCATGGCCTCTTGGGTTCACGCCCCCCCTCCAGCCTCACTATTATCTTTTAGCAGACACTGTCTGAGTGCTTAACAAAGGAACTCAGATCCAAACCACTTACCTCAAGGACTATTTGGTACAGAGGAGAGACTAGATTCCAGGCCTCAGCTTTCCTCTTTCCTACTTGGGACTCTTTCCATCTCTCCTCACCTCTCAGGAAGATCAGCTGTGACAGTTTTTTACATTGACACAATATTCAGATTTTTGAAATACAAATGCTGTCCAAAGCTACCCTGGGTTTTCTGTCTCACAAAAAGACATTCTGTCTCATGAAGTCATTTGTCCCAGTCACACATGGCTGCCTTCTTTCTTATGTCAGGTTGCTGACACGGTGCCTTCAAAGACAGAGGCTTGCAGGCACCTGGGGAAACATGGCTTTAACTCTTCATGAAAAGTAGATCAAGATCTTGTGGCTAACACAAATCCTCATTGTTCTTTTCCATGGTTGTCTGCAGGAAGAAACTAGCGATCATGTTTTCCAGCTGTACATTATCAAAAACAAAACAAAACAAATCCTGCACATTTTGGTCCAGAATGAAACATGCCGGTGTGCTTCTCTACACAGAACCACAGCTCTGGGCCCAGAAGAACAGATAATCATTCACCACCTACTGTTTGAAAGCTCCAGGAACTTCTCCTTCATCCAGCTGGCTGTCAGCATATGGGTTCATGCGGGGAAGATAAGTGGGCCACAAAACTCACACCATGCAGAGCTCTCTGACCAAACATGAGCTACTGTATCAGCTACGACCCTCTTCTAGTGAAGCCAAAATTATGTAAAAGTGTCTGGACCACAGACATCACCGGCCAGAAGGATGCTTGCTTTCAAGCTCAGCTTTTCTAGGAACCTGTCATTGTACATTCACTTTGACACTTGTAAAATGCTGCTGCAGGTGAAGAAGATGATGGTGGTGGGCATGATTGTGTCCTCAGCACTGGTGATTATGCCATGGATAATGACAGTCATAATGTTGTACTGGTGATAATGGTGTTAATGGCAATGGTTAGGCTAGTGACGGTGATATGGTAAAAGCAGTGACAATGCTGAATATGTGGTGGTGACAATGGTAGTAGCAATGATGAAGGTGGTAATGATAAAGTGGTGGTAACAAACATGGAGATGATGACAAGGCGTAATAGTGGGGATTATGGTAGAGATGATGATGGTGGTGTGGTAGGGGTGATAACATTGGTGTTGATGATAACCAATTTTGTCAGTCACTATGAGATGCAAGCTTGGGCCTCTGGACCACAGCTTCTCTGTGCTGGGTCTGGAGAAATTCTTCCCAGAAGAGTTTACACCAAAGATGTTGATCTCGTAAAAAATCACAGCTGAATTTTTAGGCCCAGGCTAACTGGCATCATTGCACCAAATAATGCAAAGGCTGAACTTTCACATACTTCTTCCTGAGATATGTTTCTCACCAATATAATCTGTAGGAAAGTGGCTCTTATTTATTTTTGTTTTATTATTCTAATTATTTTACTACACACTCAAATACCTCTCCCTCCATCCAAGCTTTATTTCCTTTCAACCCCCCAACACTATGTGGAAGAGAAAGAAGGTTAGATGTAAAAGGAGGCATAAATCTCTTTAGGTTTCTTCCTGCTGATTACAGTTGTGTAGATCTTTGGGGGCAATAACAATCTCAGTTCAGAAGTTCACAGACCAGCAAACCAAGAAACACCATCAGGAAGAACCAAGAACACCAGCAGCCATTTGGGGGAGCAGCAGCAGGGAGAGCAGCACCCTCCTTTTTTCTTCATGAGGTCCCTTTTCTTCTTTGTAGTGCCCCCACTTCTATTTTCTTTGTAGCATCCTTCTCCTTGGGGATCTGGCTTTTCTCTTTTCTTTCTTCTTTGTAGTGTCCCTTCTTTCTTCTTTATAGAACTCTTTCTCCTAGGAGCTCTGGCTTTTTACCCCTCTCTCAAGTCCTCAGAGTTAAGCTTGCTCAGCTGGCTAAGCCACACCCCTGCTAGCTGATGAGGCAGTTAATAGTTTACACCTGTGGTCTTACTGAAGCAGCCTCACACCTGAGATTAAACAAAAACATTCTCATAACTGGTTTTTTTAATAAACAAAACTCTACCACATTTCCCCCTTTTAGTTAAAAAAATGGCGCGTATGCGCACACACACAGACACATATATAAACTATATACAAAAATATTTATCAGATCTATCAAGAACTATATTTACAATGTCCAGTCCATTTGTATTTAGCAACCTTGGAGAAAGGATCTCTTATCTATACCTAACTTAGAATTCTGTACCTATATCATTTTCTATATTTATTTGCATTTATCAACCTACAACATCTTTTAGACCTAAAATATTTCTTAAATCCTATACAAATAAGCTTAATTTTAAGGTTATAACTATTTAGGCTTCAACCCTATCATAGACTTTAGAAGGAAATTAAACTATTACCTAAGTATGTAGGAAGTATAGAGCAAGCAACTTCCAAAAACTATAGTAATGACAGAGGTTGCTGGCTACCGAACAGTCACCCATGGTTTCTCTGTGTCATCAGGGCATCCAGTCTTCAGCCTACTGGCCCAGAATATATGACAAACTTTCCTGTGAAGCAGGAATATTGAAGAACTGACCTACCTTATCTCTGTAACATTGGTCAGTCAACTTTTCAGTGTCCTGCATGTTCACAACAAGTCAGCCTACTATCAGCAGCTTTTTGTTCAGTGACCATCTTGTCACATTTGTTTCTTTAATGTCCATCACCTTTATCAAGTAGATTGGGTGTGTTGCCAGGAGCAGATGTCTCTCTGTCAGAAAACCCTTTTTTTTAAATGTTTATTTATTACTTCAGGTTACATCTCCATCATATTAAAACATCTTAAATGCCATTTTCTGTAGGTCTCTGAGGTTTTTGAAAACTGTCTACCATCTGTCTATTTAAATAGACAAGCATTACTTGTTTCTATCTACATACTATCTACTTAATTTCAAAATATAGATAAGAGACTAAATATAGCATATTTCTGCAATTAACTAAACTAATATCTGACAAAACTATAAGTTGGATGGACTATTAATTTGCATCTCCTTATTATCCTATACAGTTTTCAATAGTAGCTTTTGAATGGATTGGAACTAAAAACTGCCTTTTTAAAGCTATTACATTTATTTATTTCTTCAAGTTACATCACAATCATAGTCCCCTCCCTGCTCCCCTTCCTGCCCCTCTCTCTGTCCCAGTGAGAACCCAGTGGCAGCAGCCATTATAAGCCTTTTGCTGACATCCTGAAATATACTGTTCACTCCTTAAAATCCTGCCATCTCTTCCACAGCAGTAGATACAAAATTTCCCATTATGACTTGCCTTACATCTGAGTGCCACTTGTAACAAGGTGACTTTTACTATATTTGTTTTACTATACACTCTAATTTATTTTTACTGTACTTAATACCACTACCTCCTTTCCAACCCTTGTTCCTTCCAAGCCCCCAACACTAGGCTGGAAAGAAAGAAGGTTAAAGGGGAAAGGGACAGATTTAGGTCTCTCTGAGCTACTTTCTGATAATTAGGGTCATCAGGTTCTTTGGAGATAATACCAATCTCAGTAGTCACAATATCCAGAACTGTACCACGGTGGCTTTTAAAAAATATTTTTGTCTTACTATTCACTCTAAATTAGTTTTGCTATCCTTAACTCCTCTCCCTTCCTTTCAATCCTTGTTCTTTCCAACCCCAACACCAGGTGGGAGAGAAAGAAGGTTAGAGGTGAAATGGACACAGTTCTCTTTGAGCTACTTCCTGCTGATTAGGGTCATCCGATTCTTTGTGGGCAGTACTAATAGTCACAATATCCAGAGGTTCAGCAAACCAGAAAACTAGGAAACAGCAGCAGGAAGAACCAGCAGCAGGGAGAGCAGCAACCTCTTTCTTCTTTGTAGTCCCCCTCTTTCTTCTCTGCAGCACCCCATTCTCCTGAGGCTCTGACTTTTTATTTTCCCTCAGTCCTCTGAGTTAAATTGGCTCAGCTGGCCAAGCCACGCCCCTGCCAGCTCACAATGCAGTTAATAGTTTACACCTGTGGTCTTAACTGAAGCAGCCTCACACCTGAGTTTAAACAAAAACATTCTCATAACTGTTTTTTAATTAAAAAGCCTCTACCACAGTAGTTTTAACCCTAATCCTTAGCCCTAACTGTAACACAACCCTAACACTAAAACAAACCAATCCTAACCCAACACAACCCAGACCCTATCCCTAACCCAACAGTAACCTTAACCCAACACTAGCCCTAACCCTAATAACTGTAAAACTATAACCCTACCCATACATATATATATACCATACACATGGGCACATACTCTGAATACTATGTTGCTTTTTTTTTATTCTTCTCTCATACAATACATTCTGTTTTACTCCCTACAACCACTCTCCCCCCCCAGAGCCACTCCTTCTTAGTTTCTCTTCAGAAAAGAGCAGGCCTCCCAGGGATAGCAACAGAACACAGCACAACAAGATGCAATAAGACTAGACACACACCCTCATATCAAGACTGGATGAGGCAACCAGGAGGAGGAAAGGGGTCCCTAGAGCAGGCAAAAGAATCAGAGACACCTCCAACTTCCACTGTTAGGAGTCTCACAAGAGCACCAAGCTACTTACCTGTAACATACATGCAGAGGACCCAGCACAGATCCATGCAGGCTCCATGATTGTTGCTTCAGTCTCTGTGTAAATTTTGTAGTAAGTCTTTGAACTGCAGAGAATGTTTTTTTATTTTGTGAGTGTGTATATGTATGTGTGTGCATAGTCGGGTAGAAGCCAGAGGTTGATGTTAAATGCATTCCTCAACTGCTCTCTGCCTTATTTTTTGAGACAGAATTCTCACTGAACCTGGAGCCTACCAACTTGATCACATTGGCTGCTTGGTCCTGTCATCCTATGTAAACCTACTCAGCACCTGGATTAGATAGATATGAGCCTCTGTTCCCAGCCTTTTGCATGGATGCCAGGGATCCAAACTCAGATTCTCATGATTGTGCAACAACTGCTTTCCCTCCTTGAGCCATCTCTTCAGCTCCTGTGTTTGTACCTAAAGCACACTTCCATTCAGGTGGGACATGTTCCAAGAGTTCAGTGGCCACCTGTCCTCAATGGCACCATACTGGACAGCCCTGCTCTGGAGCTTCTCTTCAAAGGATACATACTGTTCATCCTACTTCTAAGTTTTGTCTGTGGCCTTAGGATTAAAATCTAGATGAGAAAAACTTCCATCATCTTGTAACCAGAGAGCCCCCTGTGTAATCACTGACAGGTCTGGAACCTGGAACATGGGCACTAGTAGCTGAAAGGGTTAAGAATTTTCACCAGCTCTCACTCTTCCTTCTGAAATTCTGATGGATAACTTAAAAAATGAAACCTGCCTTTTTGAAATCACCTGCACAATGTAAAGATAGAAGATGGTCAATCTTGAACACTCACCACCTCACAAGCTCTGATGTTTAAAGGAATTTCACGACGGTTACTCCAGATTAGAAAGATGTTTACAGGCTACCAAGACTTTCAGTTCTGTAGCTGTGAGAAGAACATGCAAGTTGAAAACTGATTTATATTATAATTAGGTTTGAGAAATTTCTTTGAATTTGATGAAATTGAACCACAATAGTCCATAGATCTTAACATGGTTTGGATCTTCTTAATTAACTCCATTTTGGCTGCCACATTTTCATGTATAAGCACCATGATACTGTCAACTACCCTATCATCTTCACTCTGTTGGAGAGCCAGACACAGAGCACTTCAGACACTGTGCAGAGTGTGGACTCCATTGCTGACCTCACTTCCCTTTGTTCTGCATTCACCTCCATCTCCTCCCATCTTATATGATATGAATTTCATCCCCCTTCAAGTCCTTTCTCAAATGAGTCATATTTTAATTCATTAATTGATTCCATTTTAGTAATGGCCAAAAACTGACATTGCAAATATCAATTAAGCATGCTGAACTATATAATGTCATTCACAAATTTCATTTATGAGATGTGGCTAAGTGACCATTAGTCATGAAGATTAGAACAATAAGTTAAGACAACTCACATAATGAAGAAAATGTTTGCAAATCCTACACCAATAAGGAGCCAATATGAAACAATGTAGCAAACTCAACCCAATAACAAAAAACACAAATAACCTATTAAAAGAAGAAAGGGCCTAAAAGAACTTATTTCCAAAGGAGACATCCAAATAGCCAATAGCTATTTGAAAATGGCATCAACAATAATCCTGAAAATGCAAAGTCAAAACCACAACAAGGTTAAATTCCCACCTAGTAGGATAGTGAATGTTGAAAGACAAGGGATAAATATTAGCAAATAAGCCTTGTTGTAGGGCAGTGGTTGTGGTTCTCAACCTGTGCATCGTGACCCCTTTGGGGGGGTCACATATCAGATATTTACATTACAATTAATAATGATAGCAAAATTACAGTTATGAAGTACAAATGAAAGAATTTTATGGTTGGAGGCTATCACAACATGAGGAACTACATTGAAAAGTTGCAGCATTAGGAAGGTTAAGAACCACCGTTGCAGGATTTTAGTGTCAATGTGAATTGGCACATCCATCACAGAAGACAATGTGAGAATCCTCACAAAACTATGAGTAGAATTACCATGGGATACAGCAACCCACCACTGGACATACATCCAAAGAAAATTGAAATCATGCTGTTAAAAAGATACTTATATCCCCCAGATTCATGGTGGAAGTACTCACAGGTGCCAGATAGAGAGACAGCCTATGTCTATCAGTCAGAGAATGGGTTAAAAATGTGATATATAAATATAACGGTGCAACATTTAACCTTAAACAAAGAAGGAAATTCCACATTTGCTGTAGGTGAGCCTGCAGAAAGTAAATGAGATAATACCAGGCAGAAGGGGAAAAATACTTTTCTCCTCCTCACTTATAAATGGAAGCTAAGACAACTGGAGAGAGTGGCCAGGGACAGCCATTACCAAAGACAGGATGTGGAGAAACAGGGAGGTAGATGTTGCCCAAAAATGCAATGACAGTATAAATAAATTCCAGAACCCTCGTGTGCAGTGTAGTGTGACCATTGTTAAAACAGAATACCATGCCGTATTCTACTGTTTCCTATTCAGTAGTGAGTCATCTCACTCTTCAGGAGACTACTGTGTGAGGTGGCAGATGTGGTTACATTTTACAGTGTAGCTGTGTTAGAATTATGATTTAAAAATTAGATACTACATGTAAAATCCTAAACATAAGATTATGTTAAATCCTTCAGATGATCCAGTGGGCTGAAGAGAGCAGTTGAAGGACCACACACAGCATGAATTGTCTGGAAGGGTCCCCTGATTCTTGTCTTCCTGCAGCTGAAAATTCAACAGAGTTTCTACATTGTATCTGCCTGGCTAGTTAACAAGGAACTTGTTAACTTGTCCATCCTGTTCTCCCGCATGTTCACCTCCATGTTTGTCCTTGGAGAGCCCAGGTCCTACAACCAAACCTCATTGGTATAGGTTTTAACCTGGTTTGTTCTTCATTAACTCCACTCACTTTAGACAAATAGTAAAAGAAGAATATCCTGGAAATTGTAGTAAGGAGAGTCTCTGCCACTGCCAAGAGATTTCTAGTCAGGGTCATTTAATCACCTGAAGTATAGTGTGTGTTTGGTCTGGTCACTGGGATATAGGGCTACTGATACATTCAGGAAAAACACTAACATACAATAATGCACTTCATCTCCATCCAGGAGATACAACAGGATAAAGTCATCCCTTCTGCTGTTGTCCTCAGCTTACTCCAAGAATTTACTCAGTTCTTGACATAGAGCTCCTACAGTGTGGAGGGTGCAGAGAGTGAGGTTTCCATGGTGACATGCAGCTACTGTGAGGTTTCCAACAGGTGGACTGATTTCTTTGATGAAAGACATCATGAATCTTGCTATTTCCTTTACTCTGTTTGTCTAGTAATATCCAGCCAACATTACTGGGTGCTTGTAACTACATGCTTGTAATAAAGAGCAGGGGAGAGCAAGCCAAGGTCTCTGTCTGGGGAAACTGGGCTCTCTCAGACTTAACACTGCCGGCCTCTGCAGGGTAGCTCACTGCTGTGGGGACCATCCCATGCACTGCAGACTATCGAGTGGCATCTCTGTCTTCCCACTGGATATCAGGAGCACTCCCAGACAAGATAACAGAAAACATCCCGGGCAGCTCAACTATCCCTTGCATGGCAAAATCATACTCAGCTAGGAATCAAGGACCAAGTGGAAGACTCAGACAAGAGGAAGTTCTCAGATCAGTAGTATTGGGATGTCAGTCAGTGTCATGGAGAAACAGGAGGGAAAACTGAGCCCGTGGAGTAATCAGATGGGGAGGGAATGCTTCCTGGATGATGGCACCCTGGAAATTGGGAGCAGTGGGGTAGGCCTGGGAGGGGATCAGAACTGAGGGCAGACATGTGGTGGCAAGCTAGACCTGGGACAGGAAATGCAGATGACAACAAGATGCTCTGTGATGTTCATGGAGATGGGGACTAAGAGCCAGAAACAGGCATGTGACGGAGAAGGAGAAATCCAGAGAGTATCTATTCAGCAAGTGCCCATCAAGTTCACAGCAGACAGAAGAAGTACACACCACATGGAAGGCCTCCGGGTAGTCTGGTAGACCACACTGGGTGGAACATTTATCTCCAAATTCTCCCCTTCCATGTGTGTGTGTGTGAGGGGATGGGCCAGCTGTGCAGGCACATGTAGAGGCCAGAGATGGATACAGAATGCCTTCATTAATCACTTCTCAAACTTACCTTTTAATACCTCTCGCTGAACCTGGAGCTTGTTCTTTTAGTTAGGTTTGCTGGCCCATGAGTCCCCAAGGTCCTCCTGTCTACTGACACAGTGCTGAGTTTACAGGCCTGTCTTACCACACCCAGATTTTACGTGGGTACTTGGGATCCAAACTCAGGGTCCTTATGTTTGCACAGCAAACATTTCGCCTACTGAGTCATCTCCCCAGGCCTTATTTCTACATCTCTAAAGGTATTATTACAACCCAATCTTCCTGGGTTCATCCAAAGGATTAATAGGATGATATGTGCATGGCACAACACCAAGCTTGTGAGTCACTCTACAACCTCAACTCACATTGCTTCTCTGTGCAGTGAGCTCCTTTCTGTTCTAATGCCCCCCCCAGTACTTTCACTTTCTTTATGCCACCTCCTGAAAAGTAAACAAACAAGATATCAGGCTTGATAAATGAAAGCTAGAGATAAAATTCCAGTGAGAACGGGGCTGTGCACCTGTCACTGAAGACCTTGGTCCTCACTAGCACCGTACCCTAGAAGATATCAAGGACCCTAGGTTCTGAGAGCGGCCATGGCCAGGACCAATGTTCTGCAGTTTGGTGGGGCAGCAGAAGGAGGAGGGGAGTGATGAAGGTGGATATTTATGTAGGTGCCATTCCACTAATCATTCCTTAGAAGAGTGGGCACTGCTCCCAGGCTCTTCCTGCCTTTGTAGCCTCCCACTAGGCACTTGTATAAGAGATCAGAGTGCTGTGGGCACATGGCCATCATCAGAGGCTGTGCTACCTTCAGCAGTCGCTCCTGGCACTCGATCCTTCCTGTGACAACATCTCTAATCCTTTCCAAACATTATTCATCTTCAACATCTGTCTCAGACAGGAACATCTCTGGTATCGCACAAGCTTGCAATACTTCCAAGAGAAAGAGGATGCAGCACAAAGTCAGACAATGCTGACAGAAGTTACACGCGCACCGCCTTTCCTTGGGGTGAAATAGATCCTGGTGTCAGTCATGGATAATAATAGTCTGAATGTCATGTGGAAATCAAAAGGTGCAAAGCGGCTTTCTCATTTCAGATAGATGTCAGGCACTGCAGGTATATTTGGATGACTAGACTCTGGGATCATGCTGAAGCTAAGGGCCTGCAACTTTCTCACATCTTACTGCATTTGACTGCACACCGGGGAAGGAGAGGGTGTGGCACAGAGGACCCAGTTGCTACCCAGCAGCCTCCACACTGCACATCAAAATCACACAATTCTGGATACCAGCTGGCAAGAGGTGTGACATGAACTGTTACTCTACAAACTAGAAGCAATTGCTTTCTCAATTTGTTTCAGGGGATCAATATAGCCAGCTGTAAGACTGGAAAATTACACTTCAATGTACTCTTGAAGTGTATCCAATTCAAACTGGCTCAGTAAAGTTTGATCCCTATGAAAGCTGTCTCCATATTGTGACCTTGGGCCTTGGATCTCACCAAGCATAGGCCCCCTTGCCACTGAAGCCCTGAGATCACCTCCCATTCTAGCACACACAGGTTAAAATGAAAATTTCTCTGGAGGTGAGGGCAGACTTCTGGGGAAGGCAGGGACTGAATTTGGCCTTGAAGGACTGCTGGGGCATTAGTGTGACTCAGGCAAGTAGACCACAGCACCCCCACCTAAGGAAAAGGCTGAGTCCAATAGGCTCCCAGCTTTGCTGGGCCATGATTTTCAGGGAACCTGAGTGTAAGGGGAGTTAGATTAATATAAATTAGATTTAGTGAATATCTAGGGGCTTCTTATACAGTCTCTTAAAAGGGGCCATGAAGATCATCCTGGCACCTATGGGCACTTGGCATGGCAACATATGGACTGTAAAGAGGGTTTATGGCTTGGCATTTTTTTCAGCGGCTAACAGCCTTACAAAGTGGTCGGTGCCCAGATTAGCCTGAAACCAGGTAAAACTGGAGAGAATTTATTTAAGGATGAAGTGGGTGGAGCCTGAGAGTTCCCATGCAAGAGACAACAACAAGATACAAGAGGGCTTGTATCATCTGATGGAGAAAATGCTGGTGGACTGAAAAGCCGATCTCAAACAGAGCTGTGAAAATACAGTCAGCTCTCCCTGAGGCAGAAAGAAGCTGGTGAGCAGAGAAGGCATCAGCAAAGCAGCAAAAGGCCAAGGACTAAACCCTGTGTCACAGCTTTTGCTTAGAGGGGTTCAACCAGTTCAAATGGCAGTCTAAATAGAACTGTGGCCAGCCCCAAAGACTAAGGCAGAGCAGCTAAGTGGCTAATACAAACTGAGTGAGTTGGCTTACAGACAGCTGAGGCCTTCCAGAGAGAAGAAAGCCTTAAGCCTCATTTAAAGTGAAGCTCCCATAGCCAATTTATCCTAAAGAACCTACATCTAAGATGTTCATGAGGAAAGACTGTTGACCAAGTGCCATAAATGATGTAATCCTGAGGTGTTCCTGATGACTGTATTCTTCTAAAAGGTTAGGTTTTAAAAGGTTAGGGTTAGTTGTTAGATAATAAGCATTTCTAGTTATTAATAGGGTTAGTTGTTAGGTAATAGGATTTGTAGTTATTCTTAGGGCTAGTTGTTAAATAATAAGTGTTTATGTTTGTTATAAGTACTTATAGTTATTAATAAATATATTTGATATTAAAACTTTCATCTTCAATTGAGAGAAATAAAATGTACTGGAGAAGTCATAGGAGAGTTGAAGATGCTTGGACCAGCAATACCTTCCATACAATCAAGAGCTGCTTCACAGCAGTGGCGTTCAAGCCTGCCCGGACACAGAGGAAGCTCACAACAGAGCTTACAATGACCCTCTGAAGGCATTCTAGTCCCACGTTCTAGTCCTGATGATTTCATTGCTCTTGGGCTAGAGCAGATCTTCACCACTAGTGATGGCCTCACACCCTACAGGGCCTAAACAGCTATAGGAGCAAGCCTGCATGGAGGCCAATGAGACAAACAGCAGTGACCAAAGGAAGAGAGCTAAAGAGTCACAAAGCAGGATTGACCTATGGCAGCTGTCCTTGTCAAAACCATGTCTTTCCCAGATGATGCTATCTCACAGCTCTTCTCCCTACCTTCTGGCTCTTAATGTTCCTTCTTCACCCTCTTCTGAAATGTTCCCTGAGTCTTAGAGGGAGTGGTATAAATGTCTTTCTTAAGGCCGAACACTCAATAATCACTTCTTAGGACCATGACTCTCTGTATTCACCATTCATTGCAAAAAGGGGCTTCTCTGAATAAGGGTGAAAGTAACATTTTTCCTTCTGGGTAAAAATATAAATATTTAGAGAGTGGTCTGATACTATGCCAGTTTAACTAACAACAGTATTAGCATCTCCCCTTGGCTTATGACCTGCCCCACTATGGGTTTTTTTTTCCTTTATTTTTTATTTCTTCAAGTTTCATCTCAATCGCAGTTCCCTCCCTATTCCCCCTCCAGTTCCACCCTCCCACCCTCAACCCCCCATCTTCTTCCCTTTTTTTTTCTTTTAAGTTTAAGGTATATCTTATTTCCCCTTTCAGTCCAACAAATGGCTCTTTCTCTTATAATAACAAATACAATACAGTACAACAGAGGTAATTAGGCCACAGTTATGAGGGTTATATGGCTTAACGTACATTCCCAATGACCAGTCCATATGTATTTGGTACCTGACTTTAACATTCTACTATCTAAACATCACCATGAGTTTAAAGGTCTATATCTGACTCAACATTCATACTAACTTGCAGTATCTTCTTAGATCTATAACACTCTCTTGACTCCTAAACAACTCAAAATTAAATTATGAGACTCTAGCTATCTGTTCTTCAACCACCTCAGAGACCTGAGAGGGATAAATATATTTGATTTTATAGGAAGTACAGGGCCTGCAGCTTCCCAAACTAAGAAATGACATACCTGTGGCTGCCTGGACAGTTCCCATTTTCTCTCCATACATTACAGCATGGCTCTTCAGTCATTTGGCCCCATTTCTCTGACAGACATTGATTGCAGAGCAGGGGTTATGAAGGACTTACCTACCCTGTCTTGGCAGAGCTAGGCTGTTGACTTACCTGCTTCCAGGTTTTGTCCTTTTTGGACAGCATTCTGTCTACAGTTTGGGCAAGGGGCTTTTCCTACCAAGAGATAGGCTTGCGACTAATTCAATCATCTCCCACTGGAGATTCTTCGATGCTCATCTTCTACTTGGAGGAGAATAGGGGGTGCTGTCAGGAGTTGATATGTCTTGATATAAAAAAATCTAAAGTTACGAAAACATCTTTGAATGCCGTGTTCTGAGATCTCTTGAGGTTTTTGAAGAGGCCCTATCTATCTCTTATATTAGGGTAAGCAGATGTTGTTTGTCTTTTGCTGTTTTATTTCTGATTAGCTTAGAAAGTAACTATAATAGGCTGTCATAGTACCTAACTGAATGACTGGCTTGCATAACCATTAGTTTGCATTTCTTAATTATCCTAAACAATTTATGACAATTAGTAGTAAAAGGCCGAAACATCACATTTCATTTTTTTTCTTTACCTCCTAACCCTTCCATCCAATTTCTCTGGGGTGGGGTGTTCTTATATAACAGTCCCTCATGTCAGTTGAGAGGTCGTATGAGGGCCAAGAGCCCTTCATTGGGGATCTATGAAGCAGTACCATCAGTGAAAAGTGTCTCGTTGCCCGGGAGAGAGAACTACTAAACAAACAAACCAATAAGCATACAATAGATAAAAAAGACTAAAAAAGAGAAAAAAATATAACTAATATATTAAAAATAAATAAAGAATAAAAATTAAAAATAAGAAGTCTATGTCCAAGCTCCCTTTGGTGTGTTAGCTATATAGTATCGACACCTTCTACTATATAGCTAAAATCCTACTATAAGTGAATAGATGCCATATGTGTCCTTCTGAGTCTGGGTTAGTTCACTCAGGATAAGCTTTTCTAGTTCCATCCATTTGGCTGCAAATTGCATAATTTCATTGTTCCTGATAGCTGAATAATACTCCATTGTATAGATGTACCACAGTTTTTTGACCCATTCTTTGGTTGAGGGACATCTGGGTTGTTTCCAGTTTCTAGCTATTACAAATAAGGCTGCTATACACATAGATGAGGAAACGTCCTTATGATTCCGTGAAGAGGCATTTGAGTGTATACCCAGAAGAGGTATGGCTGGGTCCTGAGGCAGAGCTATTCCAAGTTTTTTAAGATATTGCCAGACTGACCTCCATAGTGGTTGCACAAGACTGCATTCCCACCAGCAATGGAGTAGGGTACCCCTTTCACCACACCCTCGCCAGCATGTATTTGAGTTTTTTTTTTTTTTTTTTTGGTTTTTCGAGACAGGGTTTCTCTGTTTAACAGCTCTGGCTGTCCTGGACTCGCTTTGTAGACCAGGCTGGCCTCGAACTCGCAAAGATCCGCCTGCCTCTGCCTCCCAAGTGCTGGGATTAAAGGCGTGCGCCACCACCGCCCGGCTGTCATTTGAGTTTTTGATCTTAGCCATTCTGACAGGTGTGAGATGGAATCTCAGAGTCGTCTTGAGTTGCATTTCTCTGATGATTAAGGATGTTGAGCATTTCTTCAAGTGTCTCTCAGCCATTAGGGATTCCTCCTTTGTGAATTCTCTATTTAGCTCTGTCCCCCATTTTTTGATTGGATTATTTGGTTTCTTGGCATTTAATTTCTTGAGTTCTTTGTAGATTTTGGATATTAGCCCTCTGTCAGATGTGGGGTTGGTGAAGATTTTCTCCCAGTCTGTAGGCTGCTCTTTTGTTCGAATGACAGTGTCCTTTGCCTTACAGAAGCTTTTCAGTTTCATGAGGTCCCATTTATTGATTGTTGATCTCAAGTCCTGAGCTGTTGGTGTTCTGTTCAGGAAGTTGTCGCCTGTGCCAATTAGTTCGAGGGTTTCTCCCACTTTTTCTTCTAGTAGATTTAGTGTGACCGGCCTTATGTTAAGGTCTTTGATCCACTTGGACTTAAGTTTTGTACAAGGTGATAAGTATGGGTCTAGCTTCATTCTTTTACAAATGGACATCCAGTTGGACCAGCACCATTTGTTGAAGATGCTGTCCTTCTTCCATTGTGCCGTTTTGGCTTCTTTGTCAAAAATTAGGTGGCCATAAGTGTGTGGGTCTATTTCTGGATCTTCAATTCGATTCCATTGATCTACTGGTCTGTTTCTATACCAATACCATGCTGTTTTTACAACTATTGCTCTGTAGTACAGCTTGAAATCTGGGATGGTAATACCTCCAGATGTTTTTTATTGTACAGGATTGATTTAGCTATTCTGGGCTTTTTGTTGTTCCATATGAAGTTGAGAATAGCTCTTTCCAAGTCTATAAAAAATTGTGTTGGTATTTTGATAGGAATTGCATTGAATCTATATATTGCTTTTGGTAGGATGGCCATTTTTATTATGTTGATCCTACCTATCCATGAGCATGGAAGATCTTTCCATCTTCTAAAGGCCTCTTCCATTTATTTCTTCAAGGGCTTGAAGTTCTTGTTGTACAGGTCCTTTACTTGCTTGGTTAGAGTTACCCCCAGGTATTTTATGTTGTTTGCAGCTATTGTGAAGGGGGTTGTTACCCTTATTTCTTCCTCAGCCCATTTGTTTGTTGTATAAAGAAGGGCTTCTGATTTTTTTTTAATTAATTTTGTATCCAGCCACTTTGCTGAAGGTGTTTATAAGCTGTAAAAGTTCTCTGGTGGAATTTTTGGGGTCACTTATGTATACTAACATATCATCTGCAAACAGGGATAATTTGACTTCTTCGTTTCTGATGTTTATCCCCTTGATGTCCTTTAGTTGTCTTATTGCTCTAGCAAGAACTTCAAGTACTATATTGAAGAGATATGGTGAAAGTGGACATCCTTGTCTTATCCCTGAGTTTAGAGGAAATGCTTCAAGTTTCCCTCCATTTATTTTGATGTTGGCCACTGGCCTGCTGTATATTGCCTTTATTATTTCTAGGTACGGCCCTTGTATGCCCATTCTCTCCAGAACTTTTAGCATGAAGGGGTGTTGGATTTTGTCAAATGCTTTTTCTGCATCTAGCGAAATTATTATGTGGTTTTTTTCTTTCATCTTGTTTATATGGTGAATGACGTTGATAGACTTTCGTATGTTGAACCATCCCTGCATCCCTGGGATGAAGCCTACTTGATCATGGTGTATGATAATTTTGATGTGTTCTTGAATTCGGTTTGCTAGTATTTTATTAAGTATTTTTGCATCTATGTTCATGAGGGAGATTGGTCTGAAGTTCTCTTTCTTTGTGTGGTTTAGGAATCAGGGTGATTGAGGCCTCGTAGAATGAGTTTGGCAATGTTCTTTCAGATTCTATTTTGTGAAAGAGTTTGAAAAGTATTGGTGTTAGCTCCTCTTTGAAGGTCCGGTAGAATTCCATGCTAAAGCCATCTGGCCCTGGGCTTTTTTTGGTTGGGAGAATTTTAATGACTGTTTCTATTTCCTTATGGGTTATAGGGCTGTTTAATCTGTTTATCTGATCTTGATTTAGCTTCGGTAGGTGGAATCTATCAAGAAAATTGTCCATTTCACTTAAGTTTTCAAATTTGGTGGAGTATAGATTTTTAAAGTAGGATCCAAATATTCTCTGGATTTCCTCAATGTCTGTTGTTATTTCTCCCTTTTCATTTCTGGTTTTGTTGATTTGTGTTTTCTCACTCTGTCTTTTAGTTAATTTGGCTAAGGGTCTGTCTATTTTGTTGATTTTCTCGAAGAACCAACTCTTGGTTTCATTGATTCTTTGTATAGTTCTTTTTGTTTCTAAGTTGTTGATTTCAGCCCTAAGTTTAATGATCTCCTGACTTCTGCTCCTCTTGGGAGTGTTTGCTTCTTTTTTTTCCAATTCACCCAGTTTAGCTGTTAATTCGCTAATATGAGCTGTCACAATTTTCTTTTTGAAGCCACTTAGTGCTATGAACTTTCCTCATAGCACAGCTTTCATTGTGCCCCATAGGTTTGGGTATGTTGTGTCTTCATTTTCGTTGGATTTTAAGAAGTCTTTGATTTCCTTCTTTATTTCTTCCCTGACCCAGTGGTCCTCTAGTAAAGAGTTGTTCAATTTCCATGTGAGTGTAGACTTTCTGTTGGTTCTTTTGCTATTGAAGTCCAGCTTTATTCCATGGTGGTCTGATAAGATACAAGGGGTTATTTCAATTTTCTTGTATCTGTTGAGGCTATCTTTGTGTCCAACTATATGGTCGATTTTGGAGAAGGTTCCGTAAGGTGCTGAGAAGAAGGTGTATTCTTTTGTGTTTGGGTGAAACGTTCTGTAGATATCTGTTAGGTCCATTTGGTTCATGATCTCTGTTAGACTCATTATTTCTCTGTTTGGCTTCTGTCTTGATGATCTGACCATAGTTGTGAGTGGGGTGTTGAAGTCTCCCACTATTAAAGTGTTTGGATCGATGTGTGCTTTAAGTTTTAGAAGCGTTTCTTTTATAAATGTAGGTGCCTTTGTATTTAGGGCATAGATGTTCAATATTGAGATGACCTCTTGGTGGATATTTCCTTTAATGAGTATGTAATGCCCTTCTCTGTCTTTTTTTTTATTAACTTCAATTGGAAGTCTATTTTGTTTGATATTAGGGTGGCTACTCCAGCTTGTTTCCTGGGTCCATTTGCTTGGAAAACCTATTCCCAGCCCTTTACTCTGAGGTAGTGTTTATCTTCAATAGTGAGGGGTGTGTTTCTTGTATACAGCAAAAAGATGGGCCTTGTTTACGGATCCAGTCTATAAGTCTGTGTCTTTTTATTGGCGAGTTGAGTCCATTGATGTTGATGGATATTAGTGACCTGGGGTTGTTATTTCCCATTAGTTTGGTTTAGCTGGCTGTCTTGTGTTTCTTTTTGTTTAGTTGCTGTGGAGGTTTCTATTTCCTCTGCTTTCTTGGGTGTAGTTTTCTACTCTGGGTTGGAATTTTCCTTCTAGGATCTTCTGTAGGGCTGGGTTTGTGAGGAGATATTGTTTGAATTTGATTTTGTCATGGAATATCTTGTTTTCTCCTTCTATGTTGATAGAGAGTTTTGCTGGGTATAGTAGTCTGGCTGGGCACCTATGATCTCTCAGGACTTGTAGTATATCTGTCCAGGCCCTTCTAGCTTTTAAAGTTTCTGAGGAGAAGTCAGGTGTGATTCTGATGGGTCTGCCATTGTATGTGACTTGGCCTTTTTCTCTTACAGCTTTTAATATCCTTTCTTTGTTCTCTACATTTGGAGTTTCTATTATTATGTGGCGAGAGGAGTTTCTTTTCTGATCTAATCTGTTTGGTGTTCTGTAAGCCTCTTGGATTTTTACTGGCATCTCTTTCTTTAGGTTTGGGAAGTTTTCTTCTATGATTTTGTTGAAGATATTTCCTGGACCATGGAGTCGGGAGTCTTCTCTTTCCTCTATGCCTATAATTCTTAGGTTCCATCTTTTCATTGAGTCCTTGATTTCTTGGATGTTGTGGGTGAGAGATTTTTTAGCTTTCTCATTTTCTTTGGATGTTGTACTGATTTCTTCCATTGAATCTTCCATGCCTGAGATCCTGTCTTCCATCTCTTGCATTCTATTTTTCATACTCACATCCGTAGTTCCTGTTCTCTTCTCTTGATTCTCCATTTCCTCTTTTAACTCTGTGTTTTCTTTATTGTTTCCATTTCTATTTTCATGTCTTGAATGGTAGTGTTCCTTTTGTACATTTCCTTCCCCAGTTTGCTTGTTTTTGTCTGGAGATCTTTCATTGCTTTATCCTTTTCCTGTTCAAGCTGGGTCACCTTGGCTTGGAGCTCTTTAATGATGTTATCCGTTGTTTTGACTTGTAAGATTGTGGCTTCTTTGAATTCCTTCATAGTTTTAAGTTCTTCTTGAAGGGACTTTATCACTTTCCATACTGTAGAACTGTCATCGTTTTCATGTGTTTCAGTTGTGGTGAGGTGGTTCGGGCTGGACGGAATAGCGTTGTTTTCTTTTGTTGGAGACATTTCGCTCTGTTGTTTTTTTTTTTTTTTTTTTTTTTTTTTTTTT